>JAWQRO010000410.1:0-39552 GCA_033557835.1 Helochares maculicollis
CGGTATGGAATCTTAAATCCTGCCCTTCAGATCTACAAATATTCTACTCTATCCTCGGTCAAGGAGCTGAATTGAACTCTGCCTTCCTTCGCCTTAGTTCTTCTTATATAGAAAGGTTTTCCTGACTTTTGACTAGCGCGTCAATTAATGGCCGTTGCGATTTCCATGAACCTCAGAGTTGCTTCCACGAATGAGCTGGTTGGAGTACGTTGTGTTCGACTCAAATATGTAAACATAAGTAGTTGTGCCAACGAAAGCAATTTTGTTGTTGATAATAAACAAGATTTATTATTTATAATATATCCATTAAATCACAAAGCTGCATTTTGTTCTTAGAAGCGGTAGTCACTTACATTACATCATTAAAGATAGGTAAAATAAACAGAATTTTCACATGATACACAAAAGTACGGCGGCAGCCATGTCTCTTGTTTAGTCAAAACGGGTTTTTCTACAATTTCGGAATCACCCGTGTTTTTAGGATCAACTGTCCATTTCAGACGGGCTCCGTTTTATCACTAAGCTACGTATGAAACCTTTCGACATTTTGCTGCTATTCTCAATAGCGGCGCAGGAACTGCTCTTTGATAACCAGATCTGTTGAAGGCCTTTCTGCTATTATTCAAGTTGCTTCTGCCGAGATTGTTTTGTAGGCTCTGACGTTTTTAAATACATCTTTCTCTGAACCCTTGTCAGCATTTCATCGTTAGCTTTTAGACTGAGAGCAGCCTGCACCAAAACCAAGACAACGTATAACATCATCGACTTAGCTACTGCGCCAACCAGACTCTCCTTCAACTCTCCCAGTCTTCTAATTCTCGGTAGAATATTTTTGAGGATCGCCTCCGTTTTTCCGCCTTTCCTACAGCTTGGCGGACGTACTAGCGGGATGTGAGGTTGAAACAATCCTCAAATATTTCGCGTATTTCCCAGGGATTACATTTCCAGCTCTTATCCGGATTTTTGTAGGAAATTATTTAGTCTTTTCGCTTGGCACGGTGTCTTCTGTTTTCCTGAATCAGATATTGATACAGACCTATCCAATCTTCGATTCTTCTGATCGTGCCTTTCGTATTCCTGATGAGGGAGCGGTCTTCATTTGCTCTGACAACCAGAGCTAAGTCGTCTGCATGGCTCAAACATTCTTCCATTACAATTCTCAGATCATCTTTGCATAGCATTTCCACAGAAAAGGTTTCTGGGCCGAATCCTACAGGACCCCTGCCGTCATTTCTGTTTTAGGACCTCCCTCGTCATTTAGCTGGATGCTTCTTCCAGTCTCCTCGTCTTTTAAGCTCATTTACGATGATACTCAACGACGCCGAGCTGAAGGCAATTTTAAAGTCCAGGGTGACAAAAACCATACGTCTCCTCTAAATCTTTTCTAGTCTATCAGCCACAATTCTCTCGTAGAGCTTTCCAGCTACGCTTAGAAGGCACAGTGGTGCCTCCGCGTTTAGCAGTTCTCCAGGCATGGGAAGTAGCATTTTTTTGCCTCGTTTTCTCTCCGTAGAAAATATTCCAAAGCGCACCTCTTTACTCAGAAGCCTTCTTTCTATTTTTGTTGGTTTCATACCTTGATCTCAAGCTTGAGTCTCGTGTTTGACTCTTTATGTTCCTGGAGAAGCAGGGCCTTTGCGGAACCAATACTACTTTTTGCAAGCTTTAGATTCTTTTGAATGCGGACATTTTGAGACAACCATATCTTTAGACCACGAGAAGATTCTTCTACTGCGCCTTCTACTGTTCGTTGGGCAGACTTTTTGCGCGATAGCCACTTTATACCATTTTTGTAAAGTTGACCCGTTCTCTTAACTTGACAACAATTATCTTACTAAAGCTCCAGACATCGAACTAAGCTGGGCTCAGAATTGGTATGCAGGCTTCTCTTATTTTCCCATAATCGTCTATCTTCTTAAGTCATTTTTGTTCCTTCCAGTACAGAAGGCGACGTCTAATTAAAACGATTGCTTTACATTTGAAAGCTTGGTTCTTCTTTTTTGTATACCAGGTGCGCAAGCTTAAAATGTTTTTTTCATGAAAAATACGCAATTATTTAAGAACTATGATAAAATATTTTGATTCAAAGTATTGGCCCTCGTTTTTTACACAATTTATTCATCTCTCGGGCAATTTATGGATACCATTCCAAAAGAAAGCTTCACTTTCATTCGTATCCATTCATCGAGCTATTTTTGTACATCCTCGAAAGTCTTAAAGTGTTGCTCAGCTAGTGCGTGTCCCATCGATGAGAAGAGTTGATAATCAAAAGGCGCCAATTCTGGTGAATACGGCCGGTGGGATACGAGTTCCCAACCAAGCGAAGAAATCGTTTCTTTGATCACTTTGGCTGAATGTGCAGGAGCGTTGTCATGCTGCAGGATGACTTTGCCGAGTCTTCGAGCCCATTCTGGGCGTTTTTCTATCAATGCGTGGTTTAAATTGTTTTGCCGAGTTTAAGAAGCACACGACTTCCTTCTGATCCCACCACACACAGCATTGTCTTCCTTCCAAAACGATCCGGTTTTGTACTCGTTGATGGTTGTCCTGGCGTTACCCACGATTTCTTACGTTTGGGATTCTCAAAATATATCCATTATTCATCGCCAGTTTCAAGCCGATGCAAAAATACTCTTTATTTTTTGGCGTAAATGCAGCATTTTGCACACAATTTTTCGTCTTTCCATTTGTCGTTTTTTCAGTTTGTGTAGAACTCATTTTCCAACCATTTGAATCTTCCCCATGGCTCTCAAGTGATCGAAAATGGCTTCCTGAATGACATTCAACTGCTCCGCCATCATTTGTTGTGTTTGTGTATCGTTTTCGTCCAATAATGCTTGTAATTCGTCGTATTCAAACGTTTTTGGTCGATTTTCACGTTCTTTGTCAATAACATTGAAATTGCCACTTTTGAAACCAGCGTTCACAAGTCTTGACAGTTGGAGCAATATCGCCGTAAGTCTCTACAAGAATTCGATGATTTTCCACTGCCTTTTCCTTTTGATTGAACAAGAAAATCATTACATGCCGAAATTGCTCTTTACTTGCCTCAAAATTGTTTAACACGAAAAAGAAGTATGCTACTAATTCGTAAATAGCTAAACGAATATGACGTTTTGTAGTGGGCAGTCTTACCAAAAAATGGCGCTTTGGGTTCCAAAGGCGACAATAGATTTCATGCATCTCTTAACAACAAGACGGCATTTTAAACTTGCACACCTAGTAGAAGTATTATGCTTAAGCTTGTAGCCTGTTCGACCAACAGTCACTCTCTTTAATTTTCATGACAAGATTCCCGTGTAGGTAACTAACAACTGTTTAAACTAGAGGATCATTAGTCTCACATTTCGGCTAGCCTGACATTTGAATATAATATTATGTTCACTAAATTTATTATATAATCAATGTTTGCTAAATTATTTATTTGCGCTTATAAGTATACATAAATATATGTTTGTAAAAAAACTTGTTTATAGAAATATAAAGTATTTATATTATAATATTAGTATTTTGAACACATTCTTATTTTAAAGATGCAAATCTTTTCAAAACACCATCTTCCAAATATATTCCTGGGTGTAAATAACATTTCTTATTGAAACCGTTATTTGTGTAAGATGAAGTCTGCATGGTAAGTCTTTCTGAACGATATCTCTGTAAGTTCTGATCTATTATTTTTAATAAATCTTCAACGTGAGTATCGTGTGCTTGCTTCATGAATACTTCGCAGAAGGTTTGAATGTACCAAGATCCTGTATAGATGTCCCTGTGTGATGAATATCCTAAAAGCCAATCAAAATTATATATACTTAACAAATTTTAACTCACGTTTGATTCCAAAATGTATTACCTGGTAAAGTAGAATGTGCTACTAAAATATCTGACATTGTACGCAATGGGAGTTTCGTAACACTGTCAGTTTCAATACGTGTAGTGGTTGCTCCAAGATCGCTGATTTCCCCCCTGCATGTTTGGTAAACCAAAATTTTCGGCTTCTTTTGCATATAAGGACAGTTTTCATTGTTAAACTGATGTTCAATCCACTGTGATTGTACTTTCCCATGGTCTGTACAAATCACAGTACAATCATCCGAAGTCTTTTTCCCATGGCTCATAATGAAAACAAACACAATATCCATATATTTCAATTTTTGATCGGATGCAAAGTTTTGAATTGCCATTTCCATATCCTTAAAAATAAAGCAAAACATTTGTGTGATATAAAGGCCTTACTAAAAGCCAGTACAGAAAATTGAAATTGGAGGTTATATTTTAAATAGATTTTACTTCATTCATTGCCTAAACACAATAATTTCTGAGCTTTTGTGTTGATTTGCTTTTTGTTTGATGACGAATTTTGCCAGTAATCAAGCAAATTTGCTTTGCATAAAAATGTTGCCTCACATATGGAGCTTAAACAGCAAATGAAGTGATGTGGAACACAATAAAAATTTGTCATAAACAATACTTACGTTTTTACTTAGATTTAAATAAACTTCAACGTGCATATGCATAAGTTCAAATAGTGTTTTCAAATTTTTGTCATCGTATTGTGAGCCATTTCTAGGAGGCTCAATATCGTTTATAAATTTTCGGTTATTTATTATTAAAACAGCGCCTCGGTGTGGAGAGTGTGTTTGATAATGATATTCAGCTATTTGGTCGTAGAATTGATTACCTAATTGTAAATTAATCTCCAAAGGAGTTCTGCCCATATTAATACCAACATTTTCTTTTTCGGAATTGGGAATATTTGGAAGTCGCCAATTCATGTAGGATGGTAATTCGTAAGGAACAGCATGTCTTTCTGCAAAAAACGTGAAAATAATTAACACTTATCAGTAGTTACTGGTTAAATTTTACTTACGGTTGCCCAAACGATCATCATGTCTCAAAACAACATTAGAAGCTCCTACGTTACCATTATCTGAGTTCAACAATAGATTTGCTAACGAATGCTGATCAGTTTCACGTAATGCTTGCACCAAGTGGTCGAAAGCCTTAGGCCCTCTTTTTAAAATTCTCTCGAAGATTGTTTGCTTGGTTTTCCTCTCATCGTTTGATATCTATAAAATGATAATTTTTTAAAATGATCAGTGAAAATATTTCATAGCAAAATAGATGTGCAAATGAAGTGTTTTACACACACACACACACACACACACACACACACAAGCAAATACAAACATACTCTCTCTCCCCCAAGAGGTTCATACATGGAATAATGTTGCCGATTTTGCATGACATAGGGAGTGTTAGTTGTAGTACTTTAAATTGAACAAAACATTTTGGAAAATTATTTATTTTGTGAGGCATATTTTTTTGAATGAATAAATGCAAGTAAAAATGATATCTATATTATGCTTCTCGAAAGAGGAGTTTGAGAAATTAATTATAATTTTTGTGCAACCAAAATATTTTATTTTTGTGATGTTTAACAGTATAACTTACAAAAATAGACTTACATGATCCATTATCATTAAATTGGAAAAGACTTTTCGGTCAAGTAGTTTCGGTATCAATTTATTGATATCACATTCGTTAACAAGAGTATTAAAATGTTGTCGTATGATCTCTTTGTGTTCGTCCAGCATGCCGAGGTTCTGGATAGGCCGAGTTATTATTCTTGGCATTGCGAATTATTGCATAATATATGTTATACAAGTATTAAAAGAACAGTATTAATTTCAAATTAGCCGCTGTACTTGCAAGAGTTCTAACGGGGAATAAGAATAAAATTTAAAAGTTACAAAAATGCTTAACTATGATTCACCTGCACCACACACAACAAAACAAGCTTGACGTATCTTATGACATTGAACATTAATATTAAATCCCAGTATCTAATGAATACTTTAGTTCGCTTTCGATTTTATCAATTTTATTTTTTATCTTAATTATAAGAAGACAGCGCAAGGGTTATAAGAATTTCAAACATTGTTCCTTTAACAAAATTGTTTAGGATGACTTAACTTTCTTGAGGGGTAAAGAGTTATATTATTTTTATGATTAAAGTGCTGTTATATATCTAGTTTCATTTATTTGTGAAATTAAATTACAATTAAGTAGATTTTCAGTATTTTAATGAGCGATTATATTTTTTATAGGTAATATCGATGTCTTAGTACACTGAAATGTTTTTTATTTATGTAGGTATAGCCTTCAACTCATATTAAAGGCTAAATTTTTATAAAATATTTGCAGCACTTCTTCTTTCTAGATTTAGTAGAATAGTCACATTAACCGAATTTATTACCTTGAGATAAAGAAATCATGAAAACACATTTTATAATATTCATTTCTAAAAAATATGCAGGTTGAGAAAAGTATGGGGTTCTTAAACTATCTTACAATAGGTATTGGCTAGTTAACAACCCACAAAGTTTTCTTTATATTTTTTATTACAAGTCTAATAAGACCATTGACTAATTTACCAGTTACACAACTCCGCATTTAATGTTTTAAGCAAGAGCAGATTACATTTTCGTAGAAGAAAAAACAATCAATGCAAAATGTTGGTATTGTAATAATTAATGATGTATATTCTAATTTTCTAAGTGAAAGGTTGCTAGATGTAAGAAATTCGAAGTAATTGCTTTTTTTTCGAATTATCTGAGATATCAACGGTGGTACATGTTAAAAACCACTAATCCCCTGAGTGATAAGTTAAACACAGAGGAGTACTTTATTATTTTAAAGAATTACCTTTTTGTCTGCTTTTAAAACTGTGAACCCGTAACAAGCGAAGCAATAAAAATAAAGAGAATCCAAAACAATTATTGCCACAAAAAATTCAAACCACCCGTGGTAAAACGCTAGGTCTGCATAAACTTATGTCTTAATGCACACAAGCGGATGTTTTGATATAGTTCTTAAACCTTGACGCTCTAATAAGTAGCTAACTAAAATCCTCATTTAGAATATAAACCCGAATACATTTTATTCACAAAAATATCATCACAACGAATTTACCAATACAATGATCAAGGATGTTGTTTGTCGTCTCCAAGTTAGCGAGTTTGTTTTTTAACAGGAGTTCCTTTACTAGCAGATATTAAACCAATACCGCAATACTTCTCAAATTCTTTGATCTTCACATCTACTGTGTCCAATCTTGACAAGAATATCATAGCAGCTGAAAAATAAATTATTATATCATCGGTTTTTTTATAATAACTTATAATCCTACCTTCCAATTGAACATCAGTTACAAGTAAACCTTTACCGATGTAGCTTGCAATCAATTCTAAATGAGGATGTAAACCAGCTCTGTACCTGGCTGCCAAAATACGAAGCAAAAGCAAACTTTCCACGGAGAGGGACTCTCCTCGTTTGTTTGCCTCTTTTTCAGCCACTTTATAGACGGAAATGAATACCTCACGTAATTGATTTTTGACAACCTTCTCTTCATTATCTTCATCTTCGAACTGAGTCAATCCGAATATGTTGATCATACCAATTTCTCCGTCTTCAACCTTCTCGAGTGTCCTCAAGAAACCATCCAGCTTAACGGCGTTGTTAATCCTCTTGTTTATGATGGCTTCAACCAATTGTAAGAAGTACCTCATTGTTCTTGGTTTTGCTTTCAAAGCGACCAAGTATAATAAAGTGCCTTGCGTTGTAGTGATTTGGTTGATCCAAACTCTAGCCTCAGTTATAGCAGCAAGGAGCCTGTGTTCTACATCTTCATCTTTCAAAGCGTTTGTAGCTTCATCAACCATAAATCCTAAAGCCAATAAGAAATCCAACGGTGTATCTCGTTCAGAGAAATCAATGATGGATTCGGTTTCTGCAATGTTTTTAGAAGCCTTAATTTTATCTTGCTTATTGAAAGCAAAGCATTGATCGCCAGATAAAGCAATATTATCCGTCCTAAAGCCTCTAGTGAAGCAGCGTCCAATTTCAGCAGGATCGACAACTTCATAAAGTCCGGTGCTTGTAGGTAAATGCTTCTTTTCTAAAGCCATAAGTTCTTCTGGTTTCATTGCAAACCTGACTTTGGATTCTGCCATGCTAGGATCTTCCTCTTCAATCATTGGTAATTTATTTACTATTTCATCCGTTTCTTTTTTGTCTTTAACTTTCGACAATTGCTCTGAAAAGAATTGTTGATCAGTTGATAGTCTCTCTGAAATTTCATCTTCCTTTTCATAAGAATCCAATAATCTATCAAACACTTCTTTATCAGTCAAACCCTTTCGCATTTCTTCAAAAGCTTTCTTTCGTTCTTCAGTTTCTTCAATAGGTACGTAATCTTCTGTTATCTTCTCTCCTGAAGCACCTGGTGTTGAGCCAGTAACGCGGTCAACAATTTCATTTAATAAATCTATGATGAAAGCATTATTTTTTAACTTTTCCGCTTCTGATATTGTATCGAAGACCTTATCAATATTCGTATCTTTCGCCCCTTCGTCCTCAACTGGTTCTACTTCTTTTTCCTCTTCCTCTTTTTCTTCTTCCTCTTTTTCTTCTTCTTCTTTTTTCTCGTCTTCTTCCAGTTCCTCCTCCTCTTCTTCCTCTTCTCCTTCCTCTTCCTCCTCCCCTTCCTTCTTCTCTTCTTCTCTTTCTTTCTCTTTTTCATCTTCTTTCTCTTCATCTCCTTTTGGCTCTTCTTCTGATATGGATTTTGCCGGACTTATTCCTTCGATTTCATCAAGAGATTTTTCCAAATTAATTGAAATTTGACGATGTATGTCTTCCTCCACTAATTCTTCTTCCGATTTTGGTTCTGGGACAGAAACATCTTTTTCTTCGACAGGTTTTCCAAGTAGAGAGTCAGAAGTTTGAATACCTCCTTCTATGTACATAGGCTTTGGAGATGGAACTTTCCTTCCTAATAAAACATTTAAAGGTATTTCCGTGTAGTCAACATATTGCTTCCAATAGCCACTTTTTTTTGCTTCTTCTTCCATTTTAATTTTCTCGTAGTACGCCTTACAATCTTGAATTTGTTGTTTGTACGTTCTGATTGCTGGGTAGGTTTCACATTCACACTTTTCCATTTCCTGTTTTGGCATTTTTTTTTCAATTGAGGTATCATCTTTTGTTGTACTGTCTATAGATTTTCTATCTCTTTGTTTACTGTCTTTAGATTTTCTATCTGCTTGTTTACCAGCCGGTTCTTTTTTAGCACTCTTGGTTTCGGGCTCGTTGCCGCTGCTACTTGACGTCGAACTTGATGAAGCGATTTCATCAGGTTTACGTAGATAAGATTGGATCGCATCAAAGAATTTTTGGCACATAGGTTCGATGTTCTTTTCGCTTTCTTTGTAGCCTTCATTTTCGAATAGTTTTTTTAATGCCTTTTCGGCTTCCGGTTGACCTTGACTTTTATGTTTTTTCGGTTGCTCTTTTCTTCGTTTTTGAAAAAACCACTTGTTTTTAGGGGGTGGTTTCTCTTTTATACGTGTTGCTGAAGGAAAGAAAAATGTTTTATTTAGTAATTACATAACTTGTATAGTGTTATTAATATGAAAAAATATCAGATGTATTGCGTTGAATGAGTCTCATATATTATTTGGTATATTATAGAAGATAGTCTGTGTATTGATTTAATCCTTTTAATAGATGAATTTCATGGCTTAGTAGAAGCGAATTATTATTTGTGTAAAAAATGTGATCAATATTATTATTCACTAGTAAGAAGTCCCTTTCATTCATATTTATATCATGCCAATAATAAGCCACATTATTTTTGCGCTAGGATTAGATACATAGTGAACTTTCCGTGCTTTCACTTGCTTTGAAGCTGAACAAACAGGTTCAGTCTATTGTGAAGTAGGGTGTCGTAGTTTAGCAATATCATGTTCGCAATTGTCTATTACCCATGATATATAGAAATAATCATTTCTTCAGTAGTTGCACTTTTTGGACAGCCAAAGCGAACAATATCTCTAAGGCCTAACCGTTCACATTGGAACTCTTTTGTTCACTTGCATATCATTGTTTTAGTAAGTACATGTTTCCCCACAATATTTTGTTTCAATTTTCCATAACCTTTAAACTTCTTTCACAAAAAATTTTGCTGCAACACGATATTTAATTTCTTCAATAAAAAACACTGTGATATGTCTACTCTCAATATCTTGTAAATAAAGACTGATATGTCAGATCAAGTTGAAATGTTGTGTGTGCTCAAACGAAGAATAAATACGCTTAATACAGATCCGTATGATGCCCGAGATAAATGTGGAGCCAATCGAAATGTAGTGAATTTGTGTGTCTACAATTTAGTAAATGGTGTACTTAATTCACTTTGTAGTTACTATATATGGCAGCTACGATGTTAAATTGTAAACGTAGTACAACAACTCAGAAGGTAGTGATTGTACGTGATTACTAGCAAATTAAATGATATCTTTTTCTATTTGTTAGAGAGCTTTCAAAATTAGCTGCTTTGATCTTCCTAACCCATCCTGATTATCCAATAGCTGGATAGTATGCAGGTGCTTTATTTATTATAAGTTCAATATTTTGCTCTTTCGAACCATCATCTATTATAGTTTTCCGTATAATTCCTTAGCGTCTAGAGTATATATTTTTTATAGTTAGATCGTAAAGAGCTCTGTGTTCGTTCAAAGTTCTTTGGTGTTATCTTTTGCTGCTTGCTGGACATCTACTATGAATAGTTCACTTTTAATTCAACTTTTGGCTTTGACTTCCATCGTAATCTGTTCTGTGGTTTAAGGTTGGTTACCTGCCTTTACTCGCTTAAAGTATCAATAATTGGGGAACGGTCTGTTATCATCTTCATCTTTGATTGTTCGTACTAAATAAATAATTATTCTAAAATTGAATAAGTTCAGAAGGCCGAGGAATGTTTAAATCCTGTTAGCCAGTAGGTTGTGGTACCGCAGCGAATTCTTTGCATCTTTATCTTTTTATGGCTTGTAGTAGTAGTTGTTATGTTAGACTCTCTTTCTCTGTTCATTGAAATCTCTTCCGAATAACAAATCAGCTTAACCAATAAAATAACTTTTTGTCAAAACTTAACTTTAGTCATCAACATAGTCTCATTCACGAGCGATACTGTCATTTCAACGCTTCTTTAACACTTTAATACCTAATTTGCTATACAATTTATCTTTGGTTTAAAACTAGGCGTTGACTTCTTCATTCGAGAGAAATAGGTATTAAATTTAGCGAATACGGCAGATGTGGAAGCAATTCGAAGTGTATTGGTGAAAGAGTTTTATCACTGATTCCAATTGGGCCATGCATCGATTGCTATTTATAGTGTGACTTTTTTAAAGGTAACATTTGTACAACATTTTACATGCATTACAAAATATGGACCCTGTAACCTTGTCAGCTGGCCGTTGGGTTTTGACCGCTTTGGGCGAGGTTTGCTAGCCGCTGTTCACTCAATTGACTGCCGATTTGATTCCAGCGTGTAGTAGTAGATTCAAGGTTTGTCCACTGTTATCTGTGCTAAAAAAATCTTGTTGAAAGCACTCCAAACAGCTTTCAGAATCATAAACACGCTGTTGTTTTTGGTCCATTGAGATGAAACGCAGCACCCATTTGGAAAAATAGTTTTCGTATGAACAAATTTTCATGCAAAAAGTAGCTTATACGTTCCTTTGATATCAAACAGAGCGTTTTGTATCGTCGATGTTCGTACAGTCATGTGTAAAATCAACAAACCAGTTCTCTATCAATTGTCTCAATGGAGCAGAGCTCGAATAATACTTATCAACCCGATATTTGGCTTGAATAGTGTTTTCCCTTAAAAGACCAGTGATAAATCAGCACGCAACATTGCTTTGAATTTATCGTTTTCAACATCACAAAACCAGTCCAATATTGATTTGGTGATTTCAATAATAGCGCCGTCTACGTGTTATCCGACGGATCCAAATCAAATCAGTAAAGCAAAGTTGTAAATGGGATCCATATACATTGAATCAAAAATAGAAATAAATGTGTTTTGAATCAGCACTTGCGATCAGAAATGGATTGAATTTGACAATGTTCAGCGTAGTGGTTGGACAAACTTGAAAACAGATTTCAACATACAATATCCATCAATAGAAACTGATGGTGAATGTTTGATTGTCTGGCGCAGATGTGATCCATCAAAAGCTCATGAAACCTGGTTTATCGATCTCAGCAGATATATGCTGCTTCTAGCTGGACGAAAAGATATAAAGACTACAACGAAAATAGCCTAGATTGGTTTATAGATCGATTTTTTCTATCTTAGTGCATGGTACCCTCTAGTTTGGTAAAACTACAGGAATAGGAGTAGAAACTTGTTCATCATTCTCCATACTTAGCAGACTTATTTCCTACTGAGTACTACTTCTTCTGGAATTTGCATCAATTTTTAGAAAAGAAAACAATTGAATGCCGACAATATTATAAAACTGGTCTTCTAAGTATTTCATGACTCTCCGTCTCCCAGGGTTTTATAGCAACGGACTAAGCAACCTGTCGCTTAAATGCAAAAGGGTGTATAAGGGTGCAGTTGTCTTTCATACTTGGTGACCTAATATAATCATAATAATTTCTGTAGTTATGTCTCTGGGAACGATCGTATAAGTCCTGCAGGTAACTGCCTCACATAGTCACATTGTCATATTGCAACATTTTTCGAAGATGCTTTAGTGTGAAAATTAGTGTTGTCAGCCAAATATAGTTTTAAGGCACGTTCTCTATGCTATGAAAAAATATGTTATCAGAAAATGTTATTATTGTGAGTTAAAAATCTTTGACACAGGTAAACATTGGAAAAAGATACCAATGGCATGGATTAAGTTTCTACGGTGACACTTTAGTAAATTGATTTCACATTAGCCGACCAAGTGCGTATTTAGACACATGTTGTGCTCAACGACTGTGTTAATCCCAAACGTCGAATTTAAAATTTCGCTATTCTTCAACTCTTCAAAAGACATTTTTATTAAGCCAAGCAGTTTAGTGTTTAGATATCTTCTTTTTGAAACTTGTAAAACTAAGGTCGCATAAATATTTAGCAAAACTACTCACTGACATAAGAAAACAATATAGAAGAAGTTTTTAAAGAAAAAGGGGTTGATTGTTTGCAAAATAATTCAATTATCAAAGATATTTTTAGTAGTTTTTAACGTATGAAGTTTTGCTTTGCAGCAATTATACCATTAATTGACAGAATAACTTGAACCAAGGCTAAAGCCTTAAAAATCCCAACTAGAAGCAATTCGAAATGAATTGTTATCAAGAAAATCTGATATAGAACTAACTACCTACGTTTTAGCCATACAGTAGGATCTTCCGGGATATCTTTTGGCAAAGGCACATAAGCACCCGGATGATCGAGATCCAAGTAGAAAGCGGAGGGTCTTTTCCCTTTCTTAACTGTATCAGGAGGTTCCACCTCTTCCTCTTCTTCGACAAGAACTTGTCTTGAAAATTTAACGCCGGAATGTCTGTTTTCATTGCCTTCATTGCTCTCATTATTTGATTCTCGGTATTCTGCCGAAACTGTGTTTTCAGGGATTGTGCTGTGCCTTGAATCTAAAGACAACAATGGAGTTAGATTTTGTTTTTCTTCTAATTGTGAACGTTTTGGCGATATGAATTGTTTTTTCTTTTTGACCCTGCTTCTAATATCATCTAATGATATATCACTGAATACATTAAGTCTGGCTGCTTCACTTAGTAAAGATTCTCTTTGAAGAGCTGAAGAATAGTTCCTATCAGCTAATAATTTGTCTGAAGATATCACCTCGAAAGCATAAACTATACTTTCTTTATTTATAAAAAACATACCCGCTGCAGGTTCTGAGCTGGAAGGATATGTTGTATTGGTTGGAGCTTCCACGGCTGCTCGTTCAGGATCATTAGTTTTACCATATCGTTGATCACTAGGCTTATCATATTGTGGTTTTATCAATGCACCGTATCGAGGATCATTAGATTTGTCGTATCCAGAATCAATTATGCCATCAATTCCTAGATCATTAGGTTGTCCATACTGTGGCTCGTTATATTTGTCTAAGAGTGGATTATTAGAGTCGTCATATCGTGGATCGTAAGATGTACTATATCCTTGATCATTAAGTGTGCCATACCGGTGCCTATTAGGATCATTGTACCGCGGATCATAAAATTTAACAAAACGTGGATCATTTGATTGTCCATACTGCGGATCATTTGGAACATCATATGTTGCATCATAAGATTTACGAGCCCAAGGATCAATAGAATCACTATGTCGCGAATCCGAAGATTTCCTGTATTGAGGATCATTCGGGTTGAACGATTTTCTATAATTTTGATCTTCAGATTTGCCACTTCGCGGATCATTAGGGTTACCGTATCGAGGGTCAACGGACTGCGTAAGCTCGGGATCGTTATATTTGGAATATTGAGGCGAATTAGAATCATTCTGTTGATTAAAAGATATGCCTAATTTTGGATCTTTAGATTTGCTATATTGGTCAGTATATAATGGATCGCCGGGTCTGCTATATTGTGGATCGTAATAAGGTGTTTCATTATATTTGTCATTCTGGCCTTTAGTTTGTTGATCATCGAGAGCATCATATTTTGGATCTGAAAATTTGCCGTACCTCGGATCGCCATCTTTACCATATAGGGGATTGTTAGGATCGTCATATCTTGGATCAGACTTAAAGAATT
Source organism: Helochares maculicollis (assembly GCA_033557835.1). NCBI lineage: Eukaryota > Metazoa > Arthropoda > Insecta > Coleoptera > Hydrophilidae > Helochares > Helochares maculicollis. Next base: position 14,626 of record JAWQRO010000410.1, read on the forward strand.
GACGGTTATTTGCGGTTTCATATCGTGGATCAGAAAATTTGTCATATTGGGGATCGTTAAATTTTCTAAGTTGTGCATCATTTGTGTCATCATATTGTCGATCAGACTTATCATAAGGATCTGTAGACTTATCATTTATTTTCTTATTAGAATCATTGTATTTTGGGTCAATAATATTGCCATACAGGAGATTATTTGGATCATCATGTGGGGCTTCAGAAGTTTGCATGTCATTAGCACCATAATATTTGCCTTGACGCAGATCATTCGGATCATCATGTCGTGAATCGAATTTATCTCGGAGATCCTTAGATTTACCGTATAAGGGGTGATTAGGATCATCATACTGTGGATCTCTAGATTTACCATACAAGGGATCATTAGAATCATCATTAGTCTTGCCAAACCGTGAATCATTTGAATCATTATATTCTGGTTCAGAAGATTTATCATATAGAGGGGTATCAGGATCATAAGTATCTCCATGTTCGGGAGCACTAGAATCGTCATATCGGGGATCAAATTTGTCGTACCGAGGGTCTTTAGATTTATTGTATAAAGGGCCGTTGGGATCGCCAGATTTGGCATCTCGGAGCTCACTTATGTCTCCATCTCGTGGACCAAATTTGCTATATCGGGGAATCGTAGCTTTACCGTATAACCTGTCATTAGGATCATCATACCTTGGATCATACCCTGGATCAGAAGATTTATCATAATGACGTTTATTAGGGTCATAAGTTTTTCTATAGCCAGGAACGTTTGTATCACCATATTGTGGATCAGAAGATTTATCATATTGAGGATCATCAGAGTCATAAGTTTTACCACGTCCGGGAACACTTAGATCTTCATATCGTGGATCAGATTTTAAATATCGCGAATCTTTGGATTGACCGTATAAAGGGTCATTAGGACTATCATATCTTGGATCATAAGACTTGCCATACCGTGTATCATTTAAGTCAACAGGTCCACGCCCGGGAGCACTTGAATCTCCATATCGTGGATCAGATTTTGCATACCGAGGATCTTTAGATTTATCGTATAAAGGATCATTAGGATCATCATATCTTGGGGCATAAGACTTGCCGTACCGACGATCATTTAAATCAACATATCTTGGATCAGAAGATTTATCATTTTGAGAATCATCTGGGTCATAAGCTTTAGCACGTCCAGGAGCACTTGAATCACCATATCGTGGATCAGATTTTGCATATCGGGGATCTTTAGATTTACCATATAAAGGGTCATTAGGATCATTATATCTTGGATCATACGATTTGCCAAACCGTGGATCATTTAACTCGACATATCGTGGATCAGAAGATTTCTCATACTGACGGCCATCAGGATCATAAGTTTCACCACGTCCAGGAGCACTTGAATCAGCGTATCGTGAATCAGATTTTCCATATTGAGGATCTTTAGATTTACCATATAAGGGGTCTTTAGAATCATCTAATCTTGGGTCATACGATTTGCCAATCCGTGGATCATCGAATTCAACGTATCGTGGATCAGAAGACTTGTTATATTGAGGGTCATCAGGGTCATAAGTTTTATCACTTTCAGGAGCAGTTGAATCAGTATGTCGTGGATCAGATTTCCCATATCGGGGACCTTTAGCCTTGCCGTATAAAGGGTCACTTGGATCATCATATTTTGGATCATAAGACTTGCCTTGTCGTGTATCATTTAAATCAACATATCTTGGATCAGAAGATTTATCATACTGCGCATTATCAGGATCATAAGCTTTAGCACGTTCGATAGCAGTGGAATCACCATATCGTGGATCAGATTTGGGGTGTTGGGGATCGTTAAATTTACCGTATAAGGTGTCATTAGGATCCTCATATTTTGGATCATAAGATTTTCGATTTTGAAAGTCTCTTGTATCCCCATATCGTGGATCAGATTTGCTAAATCGAGGGTCCTTAGATTTATCGTATAGGGGGTCATTGGGGTCATTATATCTTGGGTCGAAAGATTTGTCATACTGGTTAACACCATATCTAGGACCAGTTTTGACATAGCGTGGATCCTTAGATTTATCGTATAAGGGGTCATTAGGATCATTATATCTTGAGTCAAAAGATTTGTCATTCTGTGGATTATATGTTTTGTCATATTGTCGATCTATGGATTTGCTATATTGTGGATGTTTAGGGTCATCATATCGTAGGTTTGCACGTCTTGGATCTTTGGACTTATTATACTGTGAATTTTTTGGATTATCATACCCGGCATTATAAGATTTCCCATACCATGGATGCTTAGATTTACCTTGACGCTGATCATTAAAATCCTCATATCTGGGATCTGATGATTTACCATGCCAAGGGTCTTTAGATTTGCCATATTTAGGATCCTTAGATTTGTTATATTGTTGATCATTGGGGTCGACATATTGTGGGTCATAAAATGTCCCGTATCGCGGATCTTTAGTTTTAAAATTTCGAGGATCTTTTGATTTGCTATACTCTAGATCATTTGGGGTCCTGTGTTGTTGATCCTTAGTTTTGTCATACTTTGGTACTTTAGATTTACCGAATCGGGGAAAATTCTTTAAGCTACCACTCTTTGATGCAACACTTTTATTGGTATTGTCAGTATATTTAACGTCTTCTTTTCCCTTTAGTTTTAGAGCGTCCTTCATTTTTTTAGATTTATTTTCTCTGTACAATTTTTGTAAAAATGAAACTTTTCGTTCTGCTGTGGATGAACTCTCTTGTTTTGTGAGTGAATCCGCTTGTTGTTGGGAATCCTCAGTATCTGGTGAAAGGCCGCAATAATTGAGTGGTTTTTTAGTTGTGCTAGGTTTAGGAATGGTTGAGACCATTGCATTTTGTTCAGTTGGATACAATCCTCTACGTGGGCATGTTTGCGGAGTGCACTCACTTATTGGGTTAGGAGTTGAATTTAAACTGCTGAAGAGCTGCTTAAACAAGTTGCAATGGTTTTCTAATCTTTGTACCTTATAAGTTGGAAATTCTCGCTGCTTTATTATGGTCGTATTGGCCGTATTATTTTTTCTCTTTGACTTTTTAAAAAGTTCTAACAACCCGGACTTCTTCATTTCTGGGTTTATTGACTTCCTTGTGTTACTTTCATACCCGCTTTCTTCCGACATATAAGTTTGCCGGGAAGAAGTACTACTGCAAGGAATGATGGTTGTAATATCGTACATTTTTGATTTCTTATATATTTTGTAAGGGTTATCAGACTCTATAGTACTGTTGTATACTAAATAAGTGTTACGCGGTGCTTCAGCCAACAACTTAAAGCTTGTCATTTTTCTTTCACTAAGCATATCAGCGTTTATTATTTTTGTTTCTTTATCGGTTGGATTTTCTATAGAATTCAAACTATCAGCGCTGTATGCTTCAGGACAATTGTTAGTTTCCGTACTCTGAAAGGAATTAGCACGAGAAATGCCCAAGTTTTCCAACATTTTCGGTTTCTTGTGTAAAAAGAACGGTGGTTCCAAATTTCTACTGCTATCAGAAACGACGGAGCTTTGCCTAGACTGCGGTCTTATCGATGACATTACGCAAAAAGAAGTATAAGCTAAATTAAATGATTCGTTAGATTGGCAAGCAACATCGAATGCTGATTGACATTCCACATCACAAGTTTTTGGTGCATATTTTCTCTGGTCTTCAATGCGTTTATTATTTTTTGGCTTAGTTACATCAATTTCTATAATAGTGGAAGAACTGTTTGACACATCTATATTGTCTAATTCCATCCTGTTGAAATTTGTGATTTTAAGACTAGGTTTTAGAGATGGAAAGTTTTGTTCAGAAGGACATCTCTTTTTCAATGGCTTACGTTTCTTTTTGTAGTAATCCAAATCGGTTTCAGAACTACTAGTTTCCGTTTTATTAACTTTTCGTCTGACTTTCTTCTCTTTGGATTCTTTTGGAATGGATGTCAAAGATGATGATTTTGGCAAATCCGAGTCCACTGAAGTTTTTGGGCAAAGTGCTAGAGGATTTTGTATCATACTACATGCCGTACTAGTCCCAGGCTGTTGATCAGTTAAAACCAAAAATGTTTGGTAAACTTGATTTCTCATCATATGGTTAGGGTCTATGAATTCATTGCTGTAAGGTGAAAAGTTCGCTGGGTACGAGTGTTTCACCAAAACTGGTTTGCAAACTGGTGGAGGTCTTGCTACTTTTTGGTTTGCAGGTCTTATTATTGTAGGACCTGAAACAATAACAAAACTAGACTAAAGACGATTATCAGTAATTTCATAAACATAGATATTGAATGTTGATTTGTGAAGGTTGCAAAAGGTACAGATGAACAGTTAGAATTAAAGTATTTAATAAATCAACGTTTGTCAAAGTAGGGGTAATGACCACTAAATTGCACTGATTCAAAGTTTTGCTTCGGAAAAAATGAAATGCACAATCAAACTGATTGACACCGAAACCCCGCATAAGCATTTGAACTGAGAATTATAGATTTTAAAAATGGAATCAGTTAATGCTCAGACAACCCGATCTGCTCTTGTTGAGCATATTTAGTAACAATAAGTCCATTTTTTATTTTATCAGTGCCTCAAGTGTAGCAATAGATTGTTTTTATGAAATGTCTTTATCTTAATGATAAAGTAATTTCAGAAATGTTATTTCTAAGAGAGTAAAGATTGCAGTGGAATGTTTTTGTAATTATTGTATCTCGAGCACTAAAAATACTATAGATATGAAAATTTAGATTAAAGTCTCATTTAGATACTCAGTTTGTTGCTATTTTTCAAAATTTTATCAACAGAAGGTAGATTCATGGCAAACAATTTGTTGAAAAATATTTGATCAAAATAGAAGTATTAATGACTGAAACATCGTTAGTGGTATAAATGAGATAATTGGTAATAAGGATCTCCTTTAAAATTAAAGAAATATGCGTATTATCGTATTTCAAAATTTTTATTAAAACAGAGGCTTGGGTGTGAGTTTTGTAATAAAAGTATCTCAAGTAGCTCAAAAATCGTAGCTAATATAAGTAAAGAAATTTGCAAATGGATTGTCCTTGATAAATACAGAGTTACATGGTTTGCTATTTTACAGAATAAGTAGCAGTAGTAGCAGTTTTATAAAAATATTTATATTTTGCAAACTTTTGATACTAGAAGTGACAAAATTCACATTTAGGCTTTTGTTCAAAACTAATAAGTTCCACGGACGAGAAACTATTAGAAATGCATAAATTGAAGTGGAAGAAAACAGGGAGTACAATTTACTTTTTTTGATTTCCTGAGAGACGGCGTAACTTTTGTGAACTTAACATTCTTTTACAACACCTACGGCGCTATAAAGTGTTAAAATTGTGAATTCAAATTTAATGTTACTCAGGAAAGCATAAACAACATATTTTAGCCCCGTTTTATATATAGAATAGATTTTTAGTCAACATTCACCAGATTTTCAAGAACTGGTTTACACGATTCAAAAGTGGTGATTTTGGTGTCAGTGATCTGATGAGTCAGTGAAGAATTAAAGGCATAATTAAAGAAAAACAGCTCAAAATTGTGAATGTTGCATACCTGTAGGATTAGGCGGCGCAGGAGGGGGTGGCTCGACATCACTTTTTACAATTTCGTCCTTAGTACTATTATTAGTCTTACAGCTACAAATCAATTTCTTACAAAAGTAACACGTTAGCCCTACATAAGATGAAATTCCTGGCTCATTGAATCCTTCATACGTTGGAGGTTGATTTTCGGGTGATGCAGCTTTTACATTTGCGCCATTGGAGGTCGTTGGCGGAGGTTTAGTTGAATCAAAAGGACTGCGAAATTTATGAGGCACTTGAAGACTTATGAGGTCTAATTCTGGCGGTTTCCTGACCACGTTAGGAAGTTTTTTATATGCTTTCTCATTAATTTGACTATGTTCTTGCTTACCGGGGATTGGAATTAATTTAGAAGAGGAACAATCTTGCGGTAAATTCTCCATACTAGAACTAGTACGAGACAAACCTCCTTTTTTTTTAGCTTCAAAAAAATCGAACTCGCTATTGCTCGTTCGTTTTGGAAGGCAGAAGTCCTTGCCCATATTCCTTTTTTCTTCCAAAAAGGATAATTTTTCCGTGTTTGCCACAGAGTGTTCTTTTTGTAAGATGCTGTTTATAGAAACTTCTAGTTTTGAAGCATCTACTCCTTCATCTTCTCCTAGACTCTGAAGGAAACATTTAAGGAAGTACTGAGTTCGTGGGGAGTGCTTCAAGGGACTTTCATCCCTTTGAGGACCGATTTGCTTGGTGGTCTTCTTCTTGGCAGTTTGATTTTCAGGATTATTTTTAGCATGTTTTACTTTATTTCTATTATAAGAAGTTCTGCATAGCTGAATCCCAGATTCAACCCGCTTATCTATAGGCTCTTTGTTGTTGGGCCTCTTCGCTTCTTGTTTGGGTATAAGATGAATTTCACTTTTGTCTTTGAGAACCTTAGTTGGACTGTTGGGAGCTGAGATCCCAGATTTATGTATAGAGTGGGTGATGCGGCTATACGGAAACTTTATCAAGGTTTCTCCCATGCCTTTGCGCGCATTATCAGTATTTGTTTTACCAGACTTTTGAAAAAACATTCTCTTGAGTCGTGGAATTCTGGAAGGTTTTATGATGCACTGTTTCGGTGTATCTGTCGAGTCTATAGTGGTGGCTGTCGGCGCTTCTTTAACTTTCAGCTTCACAGTTTCATCACTACGATTGCCATTTTTATCGTATTTTACTTTAGCATCATAAAGAATGTCAATGCCTTTGGATTTGTTCTTGAAGAACTTCTTCTTTGGAACTTTGTATGCAACAGGTTTGCGAGTCGCCTCTCCGTTACTTTTATCATTTGTATCACTTGTTTCTTCTCCGGTTATATATTTTTCCAGTTTAACGGTTTGTTTTTCGCTATTTGATGACGTGTCAACGTTTTTAAACTTGTGACTGTCCTGCTGGTCTCGAAACAAAGTTTCTTTCGTTTCTTCGGTGTCTTCTTCATCACACATATGAGTGTCTATGCACTTATCGAGCATTTCAGCAAAGTTGTTGTAGTTTGATTGATTGTTCAATATCATTAAGGATCCGCTTGCATCTGTGGAGTTGTCTCTTGTACTGTCTGTGTTTCCCGTTTCTGTGTCATCAAGTGATATTATTTGGATTATTGGGAAGTAGGTCATATGTAGTCTCTTCAGCTTCTCTTCGATTAAGGGTCTTATCAAGGACTCTGTTTTTTCATTGCTATCCCGAATTATTAACTTTTTTGGTGGCTCTATGCCTTCTACTGTGAAGCCTAGAAAGGAAATTAAAATTAGTTTTTAAGATTCCGTCAGAGGCAGGCCCTTACTTGCTAAACAAAGAGCAATATTCACATTCAAAATGATTATTTTATTAAGTTTCAGTTTGTTTGAAAATTATTTCCAGAAAATTGTTTAGATTGGGAATATTTAATTGTTCAGGCATTAATGATTCATTGCTTTTGCGAAATTGGTTTTCAATTGTACAGCATTTTTATTGGCGACATTTAGGCATTTGATATGTGACAAAGAACGTAATGCAAGCATACTAGAAAACAGTGGCTCGATAGAAGCTGGTTATCTGGAAATGAAAACGAAGAGACGCGGTGGTTTTGTGAATACAAAGAAGATGAGGATTCGTGGCTGAAACCGAAAGAAGGGCTGCTGCAGCGGTAGCTAAGGACCCTGCTGTAGGTTTGGCAAGAAGATTTAAGCACTCTTCTATGCCATTTAAAATAGCAAGTGACTTTAAGAAGAGTTACTATGAAGGGCATAATACTGAACAAAAATAGAACCTATTTAGGTTCTCTCTTCTACAGGAAGGCGGTAAATGTCTCGACATTTATAGGCAACGATTAGGATTCACATAAGGAACACATTCAGTTCCGAGTTCTGGAAGAACAATTGCTAAACCAGAGAAGAGTACTTTGTCCATATAGTCTACAACTATTAGGACGTCAAGTTTTCTGAAATAAAGGAAAAGTTAGTACTTAGTTTACAAACATGGAGTTATTTTATTGATTGTAACGCCTATTTTATTTTTAATTCATTCTACCTACAACCATTCTCCATCCGCTTCTTTTGATGAAACGCTTTGGAGTGGGTTTTGGAAATTTATCTTTTCCAGCCGCTGTACTGCTTATTTGCGAATGTTAAATTGGATTCATTTCTTATTTCATTACGTTTGGTTCAATAGATCATATTTATGACGAGAAAGTATCATCAAACTAGTTTTCAAACGCTTTAGATTTTGTTTTTTCTGTAGCTCTTGTACCAATTTGAATTTATGAAACTATTGTTTTTGCCTCATCAAATTTCAAAATATCAAGCCAATGTCAAATAATCACCTAGTAAATACGACTGAATCCTAAAATAAAGATGAATCTTCCTATAAGTGGCACTGCCGATGAATGATGTATAAGGAGGGGATGGAAAATATCTAAGGATTGTTTTCGATATCGGCCTTTCGTTTTATGAACATGTGAGTTAGGTGGTACTAAGAACAGGCGGTGCAGTGACACACATCTAATACCAAGAACTAGTGGTTCAAGAGGTCAGGCAAAGGTTCTAAGGATCAGTTACTGACTGCGTCATTCTCTACTGCGTTTCTATATATAGGCGTTAAAGGGAGTGAAATATAAAAATGTTGAGTACTTTGACAGAAGAGTTTCCGGATAGAAGAATGTTTGGAACATATACACGTACTGAATAGTATCAGTGGAAGACGTCTTTACTCTCATTCTGAAAAAAATTAGAGCTTCTAGGGGTTGCCCAAGGGGTATGGTGTAAAAAGAGCCACCACACTAGCTGAGAACGAGAGAGAATGAATATATCTCATACCCATACATATACACAGACAGTACAGATAATTTAACAAATTGGAAATGTAAGAAATCTAAAACCGTCCGCTATAGCAATAGATAGGAAACCGCATGCATTTCCAAAATCTTAGCCGAAAATGTCTTCGAAGAAATTTGAAGTGCAAGTAGAATCTACAAACCTATTTTGGTAGACCCATCTTCATCCAAAGCTTTCGTTGAAATTTCAATAAGCCGATCAGTGGAAACAACTTTCTTCTTCCCGTGATACAATCTTTTCCGATTGACATTATCGATGAAATTCTTAAATGAATTCTTCAGCCTATTTTTCTCTTTTTTAGTTACCAATTCAGAAAAAGATGACTTTTTGTCATTGCTTTTACCACGGCTGGCCTTTTTCTTGTGCCTCTCTGGCCTATCGTGATTTTTGTATTCCGGAATTGGAGATAGTTCCCCTTTCAACAAGCTGTGGTACGAATAGCCATTATTTTTGTGGGGAGGCTTGTATAGTGCTACAACTGGAGCTAAATTTAGCTGGGTGAAGCTTAATTCTCGCCTAGGAGGAACTTTTCTAGTAGTTTGCTTCTTTTTCGTTTTTCCAATAGTCGTAGCACTCTCCATTTGGCAAGTGGGAAACAGTTCATCTGGGAGAGTTTTTTGAATGCTCTTGTTTTTCAAGAAAGCGATATTTTGGGTGTCGAAATATTCAGAGGATTTATTGGGCAATATATTGGGCAAAGCAATAATGTCTTTAGGCCTGTTGTCATGGCTATGTCTGTTATAATATTTTTCATCGAGTTCGGCTCTCTTTCTCCGGTGCTTCTTTTTATGCTTATATTCGGCTGGTTCGGTTTTTTGGTAACAAATTGGATTTTCATATCGATCCGTTTCGTTGTATTCTTTTGAGTAGAAGGTTTTTGTAACTCGCGGGGAGCGAGGTTTGCTTTGGAAGGAGGGCGGCTGCAAATTTTTTGCTTCCATTTCCTTGATTCGATTCGTGATTTGATCTCGTTCTGCATCTTCCATTGGTTTTGGTGACACAGTTTTAGTGACTAGAAGCTGTTGTGGAATGTTTGGTCGGTTGTCAATAGTTTTTTGTGACGATTGTCTGCTAATGTAAACGTGTGTGCTGTTCAAGAAATCAGCTTTAGGCTCGGGCTGGACAACTGCTTCTATGAATTTACTACATTCTCCAGCTTTGATTATGGGAGTCTTATGAACGTTCTCGTTGGATTGACTGGGTACATTAATAGCTTGCTCCATTTGCTTTTTCTTGTTATGGGAGAGCATAACGAAGAAGATTTGTTGGTCATCGCGCTTAATGGGATTTCCATCTATAAAGCTAGAACATTCAAGTTTTTTGATTTCTTCTCCAACCTTTTTCTTTTTTTTTCGTTTGTGCGTCAACTTTCTACGGTCATGTAATGAGCTGCACGCCAAAGAGTCAGTAGTTATTTTTTCGACTTCGTGGTCGAAGTTTTCGTCTTTCGGGGTGCAATCGTTTCCTTCGTTTATCTTTTGAGCCATCATGACTTTCCTTTGTATCAAATGTTCACTTTGCTCATCATTCACGGCGTACGCCATAGAACTGTTATCATCTTTGAGTTTGTGTTTATGTTTATTCTTACGGGTGTAAATTGGGTGGATAGAAGGACTCTTTTCTGGCATGGAAGCAGTTTCAATTTTTTCTCGCTTTTTCTTTACAAACGTACTTATTAAGCTATCAATTTTAGTCATCGAATCGCTTCGTTCAGAAATATGGGTAGCATTGACATCTGGGCGTTTCTTCTTGTGTTTCTTTTTTGGCCTTTCTGGGCTACCCGTCAAAGGATGGTGTTCGTAAACAACTTTTATTTCTTGATCGGTGGTTTTTTGGCCCAGGAAAGTATTATAATAATTGTTCATATTGTAAGGAATGCTGTTCTGGTTGTCTTTGGAATAGTCGCAATTATCTACTTGGGTAATATGTTTTTGGCTTCCCTGTTTATAAACGTGTTTTTTGCCCTCACTTTGGAGCATATCGTTTTGGCCCTCATTTTGGTGAATATGTTTTTGGACTTCACTTTGGTGGATATGCCTTCGACTGTCTTTTTGATGGATATGCTTTTGACTGTCTCTTTGGTGTATATGCTTTTGGCTCTCTCGTTGGTGAATGTGCTTCTGAGGCTCTTTCTGATGATCATGTTTTTTCTTTTCATCACAATACATTTTAGTGTTGATGAAACTAGTTAGACTGTTTGTTATATCTTGGATATAAGATGAAATAGAAACTTGATCGTTAACAAAAATTAGACTCTGTTTTCTTTGTGTTGATTGGTTGATATACTCTTCGATGTAGTCTTTAATGACGGGAATGGTAGGGACGAAATTTAATGTGATCTTGTTCGTAGTTATATTTAAAATGACGTTGAGTTGATAATATTCTGAGCTGGATAAAGCAGACACTTCACATTGCTTTTTATTAGGGTTTTCTACATGATATTCCGTCTCCCCAATTGGAGGAGCAGGCATTACTTGAATATATGTTTCATGTACGTTTTCTATTCGCACTAAATTGAAGCACTTTAAATTTTAATTACATATTGTTTTCATTTTCACTGTGCTGTCAAGAAAATTTTGTTTATCACTGACAGTTTTTTGGACAGGAAAGTTTGTTAAGGAGGCTTGTTTTTATTATTTTTTAAGAAACTACCTGCGGTGTATTGTTGCTTGTTTTCCTACTGCTATTGTTATTATGCGACCATTCTTTCGATTTGATTTGTTTGGATTGTTAATTTTTAGTTTTACTTTCTAATAAAGATCCTTCTTGCTCCAGGAAAGTAAATAGAATTATATTATAGGTTTGGAATCAGACAGATATAAACACCTATATTGGTAGGTTAATTGGTAAAATAGTTCCAATTTTCTATAAAAAAGAGTCACTAAGTTTTATTGGTGCTTCGGCTATGAAATGGAGTTCAACACTCTAAATGGTGTGATAAAAATTGAATAACTTCCACTGGTTAGAGTGGCAAAGACGCTTCTACTGCTGGTACCAATTCAAAAACATTAGAGGAGACCTTTTGCATCTTGATGCTCGGATAATTCGAAACCCATAAATTTACATTGTATTAAAACAACAACAAAAAGGAGAAAATTTAAAAGAAATTCACTTGAGAGTAACTGTCGTTTATTTATCTTATTGTTTTAAATTTATTGTAATGTTTTATTTGAGATCGGGATCCCAATTGCAAAATTTTACTGTATGCTGGCAATGATGTAAATAATGTATTAATTTGTACACTTGTATATTTTAATTTCTTCAGATTCCTGTTCTAGTTAAAATTATAAATGACTACCTATAATAAATTCTTGTTCCCTTGTTCAAAGAGCGAGAGAGAGAGAGAGGGAGTTCAAAAAGATTCAATGAAGATTTTTACTTGTTGTCACTGTTTTTTGATGGTGAAATTTGATGGTTTTACGTTGCAGTATTTCATAACATGGTCTATTGACCATAACTTTTGACATGTTGAAATAGAAGTATGCAATAAAAAGAACAAAACAGACGAATATTTTTCCCTAGGATCTAAAAATTGAACTTATTGTTTCATTATATCCTTTTGTCTGTGAATCTCTAGGTGCTATTCCATCATTTGGTGTATAAACATGTATTTAAAATGTATTTTAATTAATTCCTTGCTTCACATATAAATAATTGCAACATTAAGATCGAATATAAATTAAAGCGTAAAAACTTGTGTTGGAGGCATCGTTATTATAGCACGTGCGCAAGTATGAAATGAGGATTTTAAAAAATAAAATAGATTTAATTTGGTGAAATGAGAAAAAGATAGAAAGTATGTTCCATCACTTTTTATACATTTTTGCTTTCTTTTGGGCAATTTGTGAATACTTCGCCAGTAGAAATCTTCCCCTTTTGCCGTAAGACATCCATCGAGCTATTTTTCTCATCTTCATACGAACCAAAGGGTTGCAAGTGCGTAAGCCATTGATGTAAGTAAATGGTAATTAGAAGAAACCAGGACTGGTAAATAAGTCGCATGTTGTAAAACCAGATGAGTACTTCCAATGTAATGCGAACTGGTTTTGCGTATGTCATTGAGTATTGTCACGAAGAAAACGGACTCGTAATTGGGATGCGTTAAACGAAGTACAAATGGAGCAGCACATAAACTGTTTACTGCTGGAAAAAGGCCACTATATCAAAAGAGACAACTCAAAGTCAATTTTCTTGATGATAATGCTCATTTACGTCAAAACAGATTCGCAACACATTTAGAAGTACTCAGATGGGGTACTTATGTGGCGTGCTCACCAGACTTGGCCCCTTCCATTTGTTGTATCGAGGGGTCACGTACTTGCTATGCAGCAGTTTGGTTTGTATGAAGATGCGAAAAAATGGTGCGATGAATAGTTGTGGCAAAAGGGGATTTCAGCTGGCGAACAATTCACATATTGGTTGATTGAACATACTTTGTATAACATCGCCATTTGGCGAAAACGATGAACGTACTCATCTATTTTGATGAAAAAGCGCCAAAGTTATAATATTAGGTGCGCAACTAAGTTCTTGCTGTTTTTTTTATGAAAATGCAACTTTATTGTAAAAACAATGGTTACAAATGAATCATTTAAAGTATTGCCCATCGCTAGCTACAACTTTTTCCCATCTTTCTGAAGGAGCACAAATACCGTTACGGTAAAAGTGTTCATCTTTTGAGGCTATCCACGAATCAAGCCATTTTTTTATGTTTTCATATGATCGGAACTGCTGATCAGCCAGACCATGTGCCATCGAACGAAACAAGTAATAATCGGACGGCGCAATATCTGTAGAATATGGCGGGTGGGGTAGGACGTCCCATTTGAGCGTTTCCAGGTAGGTTTTAACGTGTTTCGCAACGTGAGGGCGAGCGTTGTCATGCTGTAGATTCACTTCTTCGTGCCTCTTCTCGTATTGTGGCCGTTTTTCGCGCAATGCTTCGCTCAATCGCATCAATTGAAGTCGATACCGTTCCCCAGTGATAGTTTTGTTCGGTTTTTAACAGTTCATAATAAATAACACCGACCTGGTCCCATCAAATACACAGCATAACCTTCGCAGCGTGAATATTTGGCCGAGCCGACGACGTAGATGCATGAACGAGCAGTCCCCATGACTTTCTTTTCTTTGGGTTGCTGTAATGAATCCATTTTTCATCACCCGTCACGATGCGATGAAGAAAACCCTTCCTTTTTTGACGCTGGAGCAGTTGCTCACAGGCAAAACAACGACGTTCAACATCCCTTGGCTGCAAATCATAAGCAACCTAAGTTCCTTACTTTTGAATCATTCCCAACGCATACAATCGCTTGGAAATGGTGTGGCGGGTAACTCCTAATGCTGAAGCAAGTTCTTCTTACTGCTAGTCATCTATTGATAAACAGCGAGAACTTAGTTGCACACCTAATATAAATATACTTTGCCTATAATATTGCATTTTTGTTGCTACCTAAAGTACTATAGCAGTTGCTTTAAAACTTAGTTGTTATCTATTGCCATTTCAATTTTTAATGACTAGTTTGTCATCCGTTAATTTAGATTTTTACATGGAGGTAAATACACTTTATTTGACCACGTTGCAATAATTTGCAAACATTAGACAATCCAATATTTATCAAGTTTCAGTAAAAAATGTGAAAACATGACTCGAATCATGACAAAAAATGCCTTGACTAAACACTATTCCTTTTTATTTAATGTATAATATGTACATTTCAATAGTGCCATCAGAAATATAAGAAGTGCATAATATTACCATATCTCTATAAAATAAACAGAACAAAATTCTGCCATATGTACTTATAATTCTAAAACCAGAAGTATAGATAATTAAATATACTCAGAACTCCTTAAAATTCACCTTCAATTAAGAGATATTAGCATCTAGAAGCACTGTGCTTTGCTCCTTTCACTCAGCATTTAAATGCATAATTTTAAAATTTTCCACCCAATTTTTGCATTGGTGTTAAGTTTAGAGAAACATCAAGTGATCAAAACAGGATTCACAAATTAAAAGCTAGATATAACGTGATTTTCATTTATTAATATCCTCTCCATTAGTCGACCTCCCGATACCAAAGTCATTCTGGAATTTGTTCTAAACTAAGTAGGGAAATCATAAAAAACAACACTAAATTTATAATGATATATTTTTATACAGATTTTTACAGTTACAACCAAAGCTAACTCAAAATGTAACTAGTGGGGGGCTATCATACAAAACTTATCACAATAATAATAAATACAAAGCAGTCGCAATAAAAATGTACAAAAACACATTATTTATATTATAAAAAATATATGAATATACCTCTAACACTGGTACCCAAAAACTGTTTTATCTTATCCCACTAATTACTTTCATATAGCTTGTTTATGTATATCAAAGTTGTTCAAGGTAGACATCTATAATGCATGTAATTAGTTGTTGACTTTTTTAAATATAAAACTTACATTCATATAAGTTAACAGTACAAAAAAATCAACAAAAATGATTGACTAAAAAATAATCTTCATATCTTCAGCCCTAAAAATATATATTTGTATGTCATATAAATGTGCTTGAAAAAACAAGTACTCTTCAGTTTGGCATTTCTATTAGACATCTTGCACTTTTGAATCCGACTACTCCTTCATTCTCCTTAAGAAATATATAATACAAATATTGTTATAAAAGTGTAGTAGAAACATACATTTTATATACACTGTATTGATACTTTATATCAATATAGAGACTGTACAAATTATTCTTTCTAATTGTCATATTAAAATATGCACATTTACAAAATAATTAAACAAGTTGACTAGATACATTTTTCTAAGAGATAGAATGGGTCACTTTGTATACTTTATTAATGCATAATGTTATTACGTTTCTTACATTGTATTAGCAACATAACTAATATATACATCTTTAATAATAATTAAGAAGGTAGTACTCAGGAACTAATAGTGGATTAAGTTTTTACTCTTCATTGTTTTAATTACGATTTGTTTCTAACAATGTAGCACAGTGCAGTCTATATTAATGAATACGTTTTGTAAATGGTGCATATTTTGGATTTATTTTTTTAAGTTGATTTCATAGTTCCGTTTTAATCAGTATATATATATATTGTTTCATTAAAGGAAGAGAATGTTTTTTGAATGTGACTAAATTTAAGAATATTGTTTTTAAAGTATAATGGTCCAATTTTCACGACTTCAAGTGGTCTTAGATATTTACCTGTACGTTGTTTTGTTAGAATGCTAAACGTTTGAGTGATGCCGATTTATTTTTTCTAGCGACTCGTTTGAATGACCAGAGCCTGAGCTCAAATTTGAACCTGGAATAAGGAAATTGATTAAATTGAGAAAATTACATTTATTTATATCAGTACATGGTAGAAGATTAATTACATTAATTTTGAAAGTTGGAAAACTATATATCAGTAGTCATTCTGTGTAAATCCCATTGTTTCATAGAATGGTGGTGATAACAAAGATTTTGACCGACTAATCCTCCTCCACTATGTACTAAAATGGACTAGTTCTTGATTTTACTAGAATACTCAGAAATATAGTGAATCAGTTTTAAAATTTGCATAGTTCAACTGCTAAAACATCATTCCTCCAATTCTTTCATCTGTTATGCTTAAAACATATTTCATTTTACAATAAAATATTGTGAAAGGAATATAGTCAGCTTTTGTTTCATAGTTCTAACATCTATAAAATAGATTCTAGATAATAGTAAGCAAATGCTTACATTTGGATGTATCTGTGGGAAATTTAATTTTGAATGGTAAGGATACATAAAATTAAACGTAGTAGGCTCTCCTCAAACTAAATTGCTGCAATTTCCTGTTACTTATTTTGTTGAAGTTTCTTTGACAATATTGCTTGTTGCAAATTTCTGTTTACAATTCTATTATATGGTTTTCTCTAATTGATATTCTTAGAATGTTACAGATAGCATTCTAGATATTAATGAACATTGCACACATGTTTTATTTTGTTTCTAAACTCATTTGTTGTCTGATTGAATTAGTGTTTTTAAATGTTTGATTCCGGTCCGACGTTTTACTTTTTTTTTGCTACGATATATTTTAAATCCTATTTCTGATTCTGGTGGGAATAAAATAATTAATAATGTTATATTCATTTACTACATAGGAAAAATTAAACGTTATTATTACATTATATTACTAACGTGCAAAGTATTAGATTTGTAAAATAAAGTAGAAAATTTGATGTAGGCCGACTGAGATTTTGCAAAATTATAAGATGCATATCAAAACTTCAGTTTAAACTGTTTGCTTCTTCTTCTTTTTTTTATTACATTAAGTCTGTCGGTTTCGCTTGTTAGGTTATGAATTTACACTTTAAAATTAAGCTTTTATGCAGATTTACAAGCATTTAATATTGCAATTTTTAAGACATTTTTTTTTAAGGATTCTATAGAATATGGGGATGTTGAGTAGAGACACTCTAGATTATTAAATTTCCCTTTGGAAGTGCTTTATTCATTTGAGAAACACTGCATAACTGTAATTTGTGAATAAATTATTTTATAAAAATAATATTTTACAGTCAATTCAATATTTGAAAGCCAATTTATTTTTTTTCTTGGAAAAAAATCACAGAAAAGTCTATTTTTCGACCTCTAGAGTAACCTAACTCTTTAAGTAGAAGTAACCTTGGGGCATGAAATATTTTTCCCAAGCTAATATTTTTAGGCAAAAATAAAATTGAAATAATTAGGGTTATAGTAGTAGTATTGAGACCTAGGCCATAAAGGTATTTGCAAATAGACTCATTGTCACTCAGCACAAACTGTTACACTGAGAAAAGTGACATTTTAGACTATAAGCTAGACAGTGAATCGACAGTATTTTTGTGTGTTTGAATTAAGAGATAGTACTTTTCTATGTTTTAAACTGAAAACAGTAATAGAAATGAAACTTGAAAATTCTTCTTTCAAAATTTAGACACTCATATTTCACTATTTTCCTGTAATTTATCTAAGAAAGATTCAAACGGGTGGTAAATATTTTGGATTTTATAGGAACACAGATTATAAAAAAGTACTGACTTAAAGAAAGTGTAATTTATAGCATTAAATGAAATAATGTACCTTTGTTATTCCTAATATTATTCCTAACTGGCGGAGGTGGCCTCCTGAAGTCCCTTCTTTCATCCCTATCATAAGAATTATATCCTCTATGCAAAGGCGGAGATGATCCATATTCATCGTCGTAAGGTGGAGAAGGACTGTTTCTGTCATAAGGAGAATAGGCCCTCGAATCTGGTGAATATCTCGAGTTTAAGGGTGGTGATGACATTCTGCCTAAAGGAGGAGGTCTGTGATCACCTGGGAACATGGTAGGAGGTGGAGGCATGAACGGAGGTACACCTGGCATAGGAGGAGGCATAAAAGGTACTCCTGGAGGAGGTGGTAAGAATGGTGGAAGACCAGGGAGGGGTGGAGAAGTGGTTAAGTGATCTCGAGGGCCGTAGAGAAGAGGTGGGGACGCTGGTGTTTCTACTTGCATGTGTAAAGGTGACACTGGCAAATCTCCATTTTGGTCCATAGGCGACTGAAGCCCTAGAAAAAAAAAGAAAATAGTTATACCAACTTCAGGCCTTACATACACAAAAAAATATTTTCTTGTGAAAAAAATTGATTTTTTAATAGTTTTAGGCTGATTTCTGTTAAAATCGATTGCAACAATTCC
The DNA here is from genome assembly GCA_033557835.1 of Helochares maculicollis. Taxonomy (NCBI): domain Eukaryota; kingdom Metazoa; phylum Arthropoda; class Insecta; order Coleoptera; family Hydrophilidae; genus Helochares; species Helochares maculicollis. The sequence continues at coordinate 33,227 of JAWQRO010000410.1, forward strand.
CCCAAGATCAAAGTTATAGTAGAGAGTTTGATGATAGTTTGCCTGAAGTTGAGATATTTATAACATGTTGAAACATCACTGTATAGAATGCTAAGTTAGTAAGAGCGAACAATCCTCATGTCTTAAAATGAAAAAGTCCCTTCAAAGGCCAGACATGGAGTGAAATCGAATACAATGGTTCAGTTGCAAAAAAAAATAATTAATGGGACAATTAACTGAGCTTTCATTTGATCCAATATTCGTGTAGTGTATTTAAAAGTTTACTGTTATATTTTTAGTTGTTTCAGAGTGTTTAGTCTATTGTACATGTGATGATAATGTGAAATTTTCCAAAAGCAATTGCCCATGGACTTGGTTTCATGTTAAATGCTTTTGTACAAACTGTGACGGTAATATACAGAGTGTCCTTTAATCTCTTTTAATAAACTCTGCACTGGAGGTAAGCGGATGCTACACATTCGCCTTCCGGCTGTTAAGGACTCGGCATCATATAATCAAACCAAACAACCTTTGACTCAATTGATAAAAATATTCAAGAAGCTTCAATAGCCATTGCTAAACCTCCTATGAAAGTTGCTGTTGAAGAAGAACTTAAACAATTTGCCAATCTAGATAAACTAAAATTATCAAAAAATAATTATATCTGGAGGTGGTACTTGGACGAACCGAGTCTCTTCTCAGACTTTCAGAGTTCAGAGCAAGACAATTTTTCACATAAAATAATCAATTCCTGGTAAAAAGCAGTTATTGCAGGGAATGTGAAATTCAGAAAAAATAAAGGTTCGGCTGAGTATAATTCGTAGTTAGAGAACCACCATCACGAACATTGTGCAACAAATCATAAAGAAAGTGTTGGGAAAATTGAGGCACGTAGTGTTGAAGAAAAGTTTATAAGATCAATAGAAAATAATGTGTCTAAATATGAATAGTTCATAGGTGATGTTGATACAAATATTTTTCTAATATTATGAATTCCTAGTCATTTCAAAACTAGCTAAAGAAGAACAAATGCATAGGTCAATAATGTATGGGTAAGCGTCTTTATCAATGAATATAAAAAATCGACATAGATCATGAAAGCGGGTTTTACGACCCGGAAAAATAAACCAAATACATTGAATTAGAGCAAACAGTAAGTTTTGGAAAAAAAAAACTAATTGCCAAACTAATAGACAAAGTAATTATTTATTTCATTTTAGCAATCCAAAATAGTATTGATTCAATGGAAAATATGAAAAAAGCTATTTAGGTGACATTTTTGTCTGCCTGGAGAAGAAATTTGGTGTGATTGGCAGAGGATGAACTCAGAACGTACATTAAATAAATACAAGCACAAAGCTGTTTGTATTAGAAGAGATAAAAGCCATCTATAAATCATTGAATGTCCAACAACTACTTGAACCGTACTTATATGAGTTTACACGAAATGTTAATGAATAACTCAATTAAAAAATTTGGAAATTTGCTTGCAAATGTACTCTAGCAAGATACCAATGTTACTGTGTGTACTTTTAATTATGGGGACAGAGAAAATGTTAAGAACAGAAAGATTACTTAGAATAATAATCGAATATGAGGAGTACAAGCAAATGCAAACCAGCTTAAACACACACTAATGAATACTACAACTAATTACTGACAAGAAAGGCATGAAAATCAAAGCCGGAATTAGAGATTAAAAAAAATCTTACAAAACAAATTAAAAAATTTATAATTAACATTTAAAAACCGTTTTTATAGAAGATACATTTTCCATCACATTCTGCATGATGATATAGAATTTTTACGTATTTATTGACGCAATGTTTTTTTTTAATATTCAAAATCGTCTCTATATGTCGAGCCGGATTTTTAGAAACTCTGATTTAAAAATTGTATAAAAATAAACTGTAAAATTTATGATGTAAAACATATACTTTTTACATTTCAGTATTACTATACGAAGTATAGTAAAGGGCCGCCATTGGGATCATGAAAACATTCGATTTCGATCATTTGACGGATCTCCATGTTTAGAGTGCCCCTGAATCCATTTTGACCATTTTTGGCATGTAATCTGTGTTTGTGTTTGTTTGTAAACACGATAGCAGTCAGACCGTTTGAGGTGGAGTGATAAAATTAGGTATACAGCTCTCATTGCAAAAACTTACATCTGTTTCAAATTTGGAGGCATGTAGAGCTACCAGATGTACCTGTTTACCTAGACAGTTCTGACATTTTTTCAAGTAAAGTAGTAGCCTTTAAAATTAAGCTATCAGATTAAAATTTCTTGCACACCTTAAATATCACAACAAACTCACAGATACAAATTTTTAACATGTATCAGAGCACCGAAAGTGTTATTTTTATAATTTTGAAAATTCTAATTTTAGTAGGTCTTGGAATAAATATTTTTACAAAAATGCTAAACATGGAAAATATAGCAATAACAAATAGTTCCGTGTACATTTGAAAACTGGAAGTGAGACTTTACAGTCATAAATTTCATTTTTAAGTTATGGACCCTTCCTTTAGTTATGAACAGAAGAGAGTTCCAATGCCCATGTAAATTTCGTAGGACAGGATAAGCGCCTCTAGTGGTAGAACGGCAAAGTAAAACTGGTATTATTAAACTTTGCCACCAAATATACAGGGACCTGATTTATCAGCTAAAGACGTTATTGCCCTGATAAATTTAGCTGTTAACTGTTATATGCAATTCGTTTCACCAAACAATGTTAATTTCACAATGAATCTTATAATAATAGTACATTCAATTGTGAGATATAACACAGTTTGGTGAAATGAATTACACATAAAATTAATACAACAGTTTAAAATGAAGGAATAAGAATTAAATATAGTATTTTCAAACAAACAGAAGAAAGCACGTTGCCATTATTTTCGCCTCTACCAAATGAAATGTTCTGCGCATGTCCTTTAACAAGGCCAAATCGTTTCACAACTAAAGTACGCGAAGCAACTACTATAAAATTCAACTTCAACGCCATCTCGTAGTGGGACGCAGATAAAATTCCTTGTCCTATAAAATTCTTATAGCGTTATTTCACACATGTTATGAATTCATATTTTAAAATTTAAGCCTCCGCAAAGAGTATTTACAAGCGTTCCATATTGCAGATTTTTTAAGAGTATATATATATATATATTATATATATTATACATTATATAAAGAAATATTAAACATATTCCGATGATATATATGTACTGAAAAAGAATGAATATTTCTTATGAGTATATTAATGTGTTGAATATAGACATTGAGGTATAAGTTAATTATGAAAATTGAAACTTCTGCTTTTATTTTTGAACCACAGGCAAGGGTTTGTAGTGTTATTATTATTAATTGCAGTAGTTTTATGCCGTACATATATTTATATTGGAATGCTGAGTGGACATTCCAGAGTTTTAAACTGTTATAAATTGCTAAATTTTTCAAAATTTAAAATTCCGGCTTGACATACTATAGCTACAGCTTTATTTTACAAGAATGTTATGTAATTTAGCATTTTCTTGGTGTTGTGTATCAAATGATTTTTTGAAAGAAGCTAATTTATGTAAAAACAAAGTTTAAGTACTTATCAACAATATGTTCCTGACTAAAAACGAAATTCTTTTGGCACTGAAACAGATATATAAAGCCATAGCAAACCAATTAAAAAATATCCTAATTATTAAAGGAATACTTACTATTTTGAACTTTGTCATCATTAAAAGATCTTTCTCTAAGAGTCAGTCTATTCCGCAACTGTGCAGCTTCCTGTTTAGCCCCTTCCAATTTACGTTCAGCCTGCCTAGCCTCTACCCAGCTTTCATGGGCTTTTTTCTCCAGCACTGAAATTTGACTCTTTAGTTGAACTTCTTGTGAGACAATTTCTTGCTTCAGCGATTCGTTCAGTGACTTGCAATTTTGCAACTCTTCTTGCATATATCTAATTCGTTCGGTAACAGATGTGGCTTCGCCCTGCTTTTCGACCCATAGAGATTCTTGTTTGGCCAATTCCCTGCAAAAACAAACATTTTAAATAGCACTCGCATGAATAAATGAATTATATAAAAAGAACCAATAAAAATAGTAGTGATGAAATCTACCAGAAATGAAACAAAAGAATTATAAAGCCAAAAGAAAATTATTAAATTAATTGGGTAAATAAAATAATAAATGAAATTAAAAATAATTACTTTTGCAGCTGTTGTTCCTTTTCTGCAAAATAATTGGACAGGACCTCCAACTTTGTTTGCGCTTCCAACTTTTCCCTATCAGCCTCATCATATTTCCTCTTAACCAACTGGATTTCCGCTAGAGCATCATCAGATTTCTTCTGCAACTCATATTTTATCTGCTCTTCTTGCTGCAAATGCTCAGCCAGCATTTTGTTATCCCTCTGCAGCTGCTGAAGTTCAGCCTTAACTGCGCTAAAGTCAATTATAGATTTGATAGCCTGATTGTTATTTTTTGCATTTTTCACATCTTGCATGCTGTCCTTCAGTAAATTATATTCGTTTGTTTTTAAATCCAAAGTACGTTTCAATTCACTGCACTGGTTCTTCAATTGTTTGATTTCCTCAAGGAATTTTGATTTTTCTATGGTTGACGATGAAGTGAACTTGCCTAGTTGTTCCCTCAATTCAGCGACTTCCGTTTCTAACTTTGTCTGTACTTGATCTTTTTCTTCTTCTATTTCAGATAAATTTGAAACTATTTTCACGTACTCAGCTTGGAGGTCAATTAGTTTTTTATTTCGAATTTCCAATTCAAGTTGCAGCTCGTGGTTTTCAGTATCTTTCATACTAAGAGTTTCGTTAACGGAATTAATTGTAGCTTGTTGCTCGATAAGCTGCCTTTGGAGCTGCTCTACATTAGCTATGAGAGTATCACTGCCATTTTGTGAGCTTAAGATATCCGACAACATGCGATTTAATTCCAAACCAACCTCTGTAGTATTTTCCAATTCCTTTTCCAAGGCTTGAACTTGCTCCTCTAGCGATGCTTTAGTAATTTGTGCATCCTCCAGTTCTAAACGTAAAGCCTCAAGTTCTTCGGATGAGATCAAATCAGTGCTTTTATAATTTTCTAGGTTGGGATCTTCAATTTTTGTGCTGAGGATTTGATTTTCTTTTGTTTCTAGAAGGAGAAGTTTTTCTAATTCATTGATTTTCGCCACTAGATGCGCTTCTCTCCTTTTTTTGTCGAAAAACATGAAGCCCCACAAGAAAATTGTTACAGTAAAACCTGCGACGATAACTGTGCCAATTAATTTGTAAATTTCTGTGAATTCAATGTCAAATGCTTTCGCAAAGGTATCGGCAGACATTTCTTCGTTGGTCTTTTCGGTATTTTGAGGTTTTTCATCAAGCATACAATGTGATTGTTCCGGTTTAAGGTAGCAGCTTTGGGTATCTAAAATACATGTAAGCTTTAGTTAAAAATGCATTATTATTTATTATTGCTGTTTACATTTTCTGTTGTAGGCAAAAATAAAACTCATATAAAAGTAATGATATGAGAAAATTCTTAAAAACAAACCTTAGTTGTAGTGTTGTTACAATCGAATCGTATGAAATGACAACACTTAGGTAACTTTAAGGTTAATCAATTCAATTTCCACATAGCAAATAAATTAATATATACAATGACTAAAAAATGAAACGCCATATTTACCAGCTGATGTCTCTGACTGCACTGTTATTGTGTTTATAATCAGCAAGTGGGCCAGCGAAACAGGTAGTCTATTTTTAGAATGAATTGTGTAGTTGAGTTTATTAATGAGGTAGGAAGTAAACTAAGTGCTCACATATAAAAGAGCAGATATTTTTAATATTTTAACCTGTTATTCACATGTACTATAGTTGAATTTTATTATTATTATTAACTGTAACAAGTGGTGAGTTTTGTGATTTTACTTTAAATTAAAATATTTATTTTTAGACATGAATAATAATTCATCTTTTACAATGCAATTGCAGGTTAGAAAAATGGTAATCATAAAACAAATTAATATTTATTATTATCTGTAATGATTGATTCCCTGAACAAGATGCCATTATAAAAACAATTTTTCATGTTAGTGCTAGCCTATTATTGGGTTGTTCGGAAAGTTTTTTTTTTGGGTGAAAATGAAACACGATTTTTTTATAGTGTATAAACATTTTATTAAATGATATATTCTCCATTTTGGTCCAATACCTTTTGCCATCTTTCGGGCAGGTGATTGATCCCACGCTCATAAAACTTCTGGTCTTTGCTGGCAAAAAACTGGTCCAAGGTGTACTTGACGTCCTGGTTTGAGGTAAAGGTCTTCCCATCCAAAAAATTTTGCAAAGAC
>JAWQRO010000411.1:0-39541 GCA_033557835.1 Helochares maculicollis
TATATATATGTATATATATATATATATATAAATACATACATACATACATACATACAGGATGTTTCAAAATTAAGAGTTACAAAAGTTAAAGGGGTGGTAGATATAAAAAATAATAAGTGATAGGTTTTTGTTTGTGTTTTGGGGCATAATTAGTAACCGAGATATTAATTACATATACACGTTAAGAACCACTGTTGGAATTCAATATGACGTCGGTCGAACGACGACAGACGAATTTTATCGGTATTTCAAAGTATCACCTTCTTGTTTACGCTTAAGGCATCTAGACTAGAAACTGACAAAAAAATAATAAAAAACTCTCGTTGAAAAGAAATAAAGACGAACGAAAAAAGTTAACAGCCCAATAAATTTTAACCGGAGAGGAAAAACAAGCGCCACGTGTTTGGTCGGATTGCATTTATTTCAATTTGTTTTTAATTCATTATTTACTATTACGTAAGTTAGCTAAACTTTTCTTGATGCCATATTTAAAGAACGCAATATTTACTACTAGGCAAATCATCTGAACGTACTAAGCACGAAACAAGAAAAACCAACATTTTATTGTATACAATGTAAACAATGTAAAAAATTAAAGCGGATGCTCATCAAAACACATAAAACGCAAAAAATTTACAACCGCAGACGGAAGAGAAGCAATGCATGTGGTATCGATAAAGGAGACTATTGGGTCCGTCTATCGTCGCAATAACATGAATTTGTACTATTAATTGTGATAGAAATTGACTCTACTCTACCGTGTTTAAGTAGCCATTGAATTTGAACGAAAAAGAATGTCGACAAGTAAGTTATTATTTAGTTTGTGATGTATGATGTAACCACCCTTGTTGCGGCGATAATATAAAGCGATATTCTTTCGAAGTCACGTTAGAATCCAGTTTAAAAAACAACGCGCTCGAATAAAATTTTACTTAAATGGTTGTTCTTTTTCTGTGTTTATGTTATTAGCAAGGTTTTGTGTTCTCGAAATAATTTTATCTCGTGCTTATGACGGATCTATCGCTTTGGTTTGATTGTGATGCCGGTATTTTATAGAGATAAAGGTGACGTTAGTTTGCGATGTATGATGTAATAGTCTTTAGCGATGGAATATACGAAGCGATCTTTCTTCGAGGTCACGTTATGTTTGAAATGGTTCGGAAAAATGCAAAGCTATAAAGTTTGACTTTAATTGTTCTTTGTGTTCTTTTTCTGTTTCTCTTTGATAAGGACGATTTTGCGTTCATGAAAAATGTAATCTCGAGGTTTTGAAGGATATAACGACGTGTTGATTGTGATGCTGTTATTTTTGTAGGAATAATGGTGCCGTTTTGTCTGCCAAATATGATTTAAACTAGCATGGTTTATCACCATCATTTCAATTATGCCAGGACTCCCAAATTAGCCAAATTTACAGCATTTTTTTATACTTGGAAAATACCAGGTCGTGGTCACATCGGCGTTTTTAACATGTGGGTTGAGTATTGGAAATTAATTCTGCAACGCCCTGTATAGTGCCCTAATTTAGTTCAGAGTGAATAGGTACTTTTACAGAAATTGTATTTCGTAAAATCTTGAGACTACGAATGACAAAACAGATGTTCAGCTTTAGTACCAATAATTTAAATTCAAGTACAAAATAAATATTTAAAAGCAAGTTTGCGAAAGTTTTCATTCTAAATTTTCAATAAATCTGGCTAAAAATAATGTATCTAGAATAAATATAGTCCTGTTCAATAGAGAAATTTAATGGATGGCTGTGCAGCTTCATCTATACTCTTAAAAAACATGGGAAGTTCATTAATTAAATGTAAATGAGATAATCAAGAATTTGCTTTTTGGTTCACGAATAGATTCCATGCTATTTATGAACCTTAAATACTAACATATATGTTTCCGTTACTATTGTAACGATTTTTAGTGGTACATTTATTAATTACAAAAAGCCAAATATTTATTTAATTTTAGATTTATAAACATATCTTAACGAAATATTTATTTATATATTTATACACTGGTTTCGTTTGCATAAGCTGACAATTAAAAAACAATAGAGCTATAGAGTGAACGCTGTTTTTTCATTTCTTTATTTGAACTTACTTACATTAGCAGGGATTGCCTTATAAACCCTACGTTCTGGTTCATCTCTAAATTTCTACCCCAGAAAATTGTCGTGTGCTACATGAGCTTCATCGAAGAAAAAAACCTTGTAAGGAAACTTATACTGGAAATAACGCAAGGTCAACTTTACGTTGAGAAATTATAGAATCGTAACGGTTGCATCTGATCCTGAACCACTCACAATGACAGTATCAACCATATATAATGATGAGGAGTATTATAATGTTACTGAACACATCTTTGTTGGTAGGAATGACATAATTGAGATTTAAATGTTTCTATTTCAAAATTAATACTTCACAAGACTCACCATTTTTTAAAACAAGCAATTCAAGGATAAGAAAAAGAAGAGGATTAGAGAAGGAAAAAGCTGATTTTGAGAGTAAGAAATGCGAAAAACATTTTAAGAACGTAAGAAACATATTTGTAGTCCGTAACCGGTGTTGCTAATCATATTGCCAAATTTGTACACGAAATGGCATCCAATCGTTCCTTAACCTACAAGTTAGAAACCAATATGTTTTGAAGATAATCTGCATTTCTACCCACCCATATCAATGAAAACAAAGTTTTTTATAATTTATATTTTACAATCAATCTGCTGATATTCTAATAGGAGTTAATATCGGAAAGTATAAACTTTATGTTGCTATAATACAGATTATTATTTCATCTATGCTACTTTCTAGCCTGTATATCACACTCGAATAGATAACACTATCAAAAGTCATCACTTTAAAAGAGCATGAAAGATTATTACATGCTGCTGATGTTAGCTTGAATTTAATGGACAATAAAAATAATAACTTTTAACACTAAGAACAACTAAGGTTTTGTAAGTAATATGAAAGGGATTAAGGAAAACCAAATTGAGAAGAAGTAGATTTGGTAGTTAGCGTGATGTCTTCAATTAGCATCTCGACGTTGTAAAGTCTAAAAATCGTAATCTTTCTAAAAAGACTTTTGCTTAAATTGTAATGCTTCACGTATATATCAGATTGCCAGTAAACATTCACCATAGAACTGGCATTAATATATTTAAATAAGTAATCCCATATACTTGACACATTAATACATCATATGCCATCTGCGTCTCTGAATTTACAAAATTTAAATTTGTTGCAACATAACAAAAAATAGCGAACATCCTTTTCGACTACCGAAAATGGAAAGAATATTGTAAATGAACTTACAAATATAATTAATTTATAATCATTAAAACTTCCATTTACTAATTACAATTTAAATGTACATAAAATATGTTCTATAAAATATCAATAAGTTTTGATAATTATTGGCTATGTATAACGAATTTAGCAGGAGAGTGCTCGCGTTTATTTTTTATCCAATAGCTATTTCAGCTCTGTCGGGTACAACATTTTAAATTCTGCGTCGGTATTTACGCATGAAAAAATACAATTTAAGTGCTTAACTGATATTTCAGAAATGTTACCGCAATTATAATAATATTTCGTTTGATGTAAATTGCGTAATCAGAAAATCAATAAAGTTTTAATTAACCATAAGAAATAAACATGTAAGTTTGTTTATTTAAAGCCAATCAATCAACCGTTTTTGGCACAAAGTTGCCATATTTTTGGCACACGTCGGACGAGCGAGCGCCTTTATGACGAATCGCATAACGATTCTATTTTCTTACCCGGAAATTCTAGTTTTTGTTCTATTTCGGATTCGCGAAATTTATCAGAGAAAAAAGTGAACATATTTTTTCACACGGAAATATATTTTATTTATTTTCGCCGGAGCGGAACGGCACAGAGCTGGGGCATTGCCATGTGCTCAAAATAAAATTAAAATAAAATCACAATTTTTCATAGACAAGATATTATTTTAAAATTTACCCAGACAAATTATACACAAGGCTCGTGAAAAATAGGAAAAACGTTTATAGGAAAAAAGATCAAGGAATGAAATCACATGTGTAAATCGCCAAATAAAATGCAGGCATAAAAGATATTACATGCAGATTAATTCGAGAAAATTCAATAAATGTACAAAATATCCGCCATATTTATTTTAAGTTTAAATTACATATATAATAATCATAGATTAATTATTATTCCGTTATTGAAACTAGTCTAAATTGTCTTGAGTTATATAAAAAATATATTAAGAAATTGCATTCAGAGAGATGTTAGATTGCATTTTACTGTCTGAAGTTGTATCACTTTTTAGTTTTCTTGTCTTCCAGTTGTTCATTTTTAGCTTACTATTAGGTATTGGAAATTAACCTGAAACCAAAAACAACATTAACATTTTAACATTTGAAAAACATTTTATGGAGGTGACTGACTTACAAGATTAAAATTTTGGACATAGTTTGAAAACAATACGGCAAGACAATGATAAATATTTTTATTGTATTTTTAACAGGAATTTTAATGTTTTTTTTCACTTGCTGAAATGCGTTTTGTTTTGTAGATATTTTTATAGCTGTTATTTTCATTGCAGATATTTTCATTGCAGATATTTTTATTGCAGATATTTTTATCAAGGTATTGTTTTCAGGAGCGGCCGAAGCCCTCTCGCTGAAAAATTCGCAGCCGGGTGACCTTTGGGATGTGCAGAATCGCGTACATGCATTATAAATAGGTCAGAACTAATTTAGTTTTTCAGTGAATTAGAACTTTACTATTTTTACCTGTTGAGATAAGTTTTTGGTGGATTTAGGCCGCGTCTATAAATATAGCTTGATGTTAAACTCGGCGTGGCATGAATCGTAACGTTTTTAACAATGAAACGCCCAAGAGTTAATTCATTTTAAAATTACTGGCACTTTCCTTGTTTCATTTATGTTACCAAAATAAATCCCTCTCTATTATTATTTTGTTTTTGTTTCATTCACATTACAGAGCCATAGACAATTTTTCTGTGATGGTTTCACTTACCGTGGTCAAAAATGAATTTAAAGAAGTCCGTAGTAGAGAAGCCACAGAGCCAATAAAAGGACTATCAGAATCATGTAGGTGGTGAAAAGGTTGGTTGTTTCTGATGGGGCTGGCATGTTGCTGGCTTTTTGGTTGTCTGGAAAGTAGAATTTCTCAGTTTAAGAAAAAAAACATGTTCGTAAAAAGTTTATTATTGATCAAACTTGGTTTTTTATCCAAATTAGTTTTTTTAATCAAAACTGATCTGTAAATAAAATATATTTTAGTTCAAAATTGATTCGTGAATAAAACAATTTTTTGATTAAAACTGTTTTTTGAGCAAAATCGATTTTTTTCAATTTGTATATGATAGAATTAATTGTAATAAAAAATGCTAAAAGATGTAATTTTTCGCAAGCAGCTGTAAGTTGCAAGCTGAAAACGGCTCACCCTGTGGTCTAGGATGAGAAAATCTGTATTTTTAAACCTTTGCCCGATTCCTGCCATCAACTTAGCGTAACCAAATAATATTTCTGAGACACAAGTTGGCATCTGCTTCGCACTATTTTTTATATTTGATTCGTTTTATCACTTTGATGAGTTACTGAAGCGGGGTATCATTTCAGGAACATTACAAGGGAGCCAATTGGTTAATTTATTATTATTAAGTGGGTGACATCAGGGTCAGGTCTTTATATATATCATCATAACAGAAAAATGTAACGATATTTATTGGTATCGCTTTTTAATTTTAGAATGTTGTAATATTTTTCAGACAACAATCTGCTGGTTTATAGATTTGTTTCCTTGCTTTAACATTATGTATTTTGGAATTCCTCCAAAATTCTCTTGGGGCCGGTTTTACGTAGATGACTAATTTTTCAATATGATTCTTTTTATAAAATCGCTGCTTCAACAGCGCTCATGAGGCTAAACCTGTAGCTTAATAACGCTTGAAAATTTTTTGGCAGGTTGATGAAAGCTGTTGTTGATAATGAATAGAGAGAATTTGCAATTTCCAGGAATGCAGGAAGTTTTACATACTTTGCGCATCGCTGCATGTTCTCATGGTAATAAAGGAAGCAGTGCATTATTTCGATCATTTCATTGAACAAATTGAGGCAGAATTTACTAATTAGAGAGAAAAGAAAGAGATAGATAGAAAGAGAGACAAACTGAAAGTGAGATAGAAAGAGAGCAGGAACATCAAATCATCGTCAATACGATTCTGCCTGGGCTTCGAGTCAATTGGTGAGAAATTGGGCAGCGCGTCATTAATATTACTATTTTGGCAGTCAAAAAGCGACATAACAATTAACTACTTGGCAATCCATGGTTAAAAACCCATTCGTCAACCATCCAACAATGACTTCGAAACTTTGTTTATTAGTTAGATTTTCCAAACGCTAGCCTCAGCACAATTTTAGAATTCCTAGGCGGTGCAATTCGTCTTAGAATAGCAATTCGATAGCTTACACACTCACTCGGTTGCAGCTTGGAGTTAAAGTCAATAAACGAAACGAAGACGAAAACTAATTATGTTGCTCTTGACCCTAATACATTGGGTTGTAGATTTCTAAGAGTTTTGATAACGAAATTAATGGATGGAGCTAAAAGAGGATAAAACCAGAACAGAATTAGTGCAATTAGTGAAATGCAGATTTAGGATTTGCATGAAATCTAAATCGGACGTACTGACATATTGCTTGAATGAATCAAATCACTCGTCTTGAATTACAACGCGCGGTTTTATATGTCTTGGTGTTACTTACAAGAAAATAATTTGACAATGATAAATGAAACTGAAAGTGAAGGCCTGACACAATGCATATCCAATTTTAGGACTAAATGTTATAAATATTCTCGTGTCGTCTTTGGTAAAGGTGTGTTAAGCAAAAAAAGTTGATAGGCTGCCCTTGGTAACCAAATTCTCCTGGAGATAATTTTAAAGTTTTGGCACATATTTTAGAACCAATGGCACATATCAAAATAGACTGTATAGTAGATAGAGTCCTGACAACATACAGAGGGCAGAAGTCCGTTTTAATGGTAAACAAATATTTCACGAATGCAATAAGGAACATGTGCCAACTTAATCTTAAAGACTGCTCCAATATAACGACTCAATTGCAGATGGTTTCAGTTTTTCCCTTAGAAAATGCTTGGCCAATTAGCAACGTCTAGGCAATTAGCAATGTGGAGGCAATTGTCAATGTTGGGCCAATTAAGAGTGTTGGCGTAAATTGAGAAAAAAAAAGAAATCTCGAAATAATTTGCAATCTTGCAGCACTTAGTAAATGTGCATTAGTAATTTTATTCAGACAACCGGTTAAATAAGTGGCTTGTTTCTTAATGGAGCCGAGTTTTTCACAAAATTTTTCTTTAGCTGCTTAAAGAGAGCAAAGATAGTTCTTGTGATTTCTTCGCTATCGCGGTTAAACTGAAGCTATTCTAATACATTGCAACTATGGGATATGCTAGCCTCTCAAAACTATTTGGAAAGTCGAGTTTTCCTGAATTCTCGACAGCAATTTTCAAAAACAGAGGCAATCAATAGAAAATCGACCTCATACATGCTATTCCTCTTCAAACTTAATCAGTACGAGTGCAGCAAGTTCAACGACTTACCTTAAGTGAACGTTGGCCATTCTAATTTATTAGTTTTACACTTCAAGATCACAAATATATTCTTTAACTTATCAATTGTCTGAATTTTATTTCACAAATAATAGCACATTAATCCAAGCTGTCTAAAAATACTCCACTTCAGTATCAAGACTTAATTTTTTTCTTACAAGAATATCTTGAAATTTCTTGGCCATAGTATTACTTAAAAACTAGTCCCAACTCCCTAATGTTTAAGTCTCTTTTCTCTAAAATCGTCTTAGAAATTAGTAGCTTAGCAATACTTTTTCAAAACGGTCACAGTCCTGAAAACTTCACAAATACAATTTTCCAGTCTTTATTCGATTGCATTGGTTCTTAAAATGGGCATTGCCAACATAATTTTTTTATATTTTCCAAATTTCTTTACGATTCATTGATTAATTGTGCACGGAATTCTTAATTTTTAAGGTTTCAAATACGTCACGCTTTAAAAATTTGCAAAAGTAAGAATTGATAGAACCAACTCTTTCTGTTTCAAGAGTCCTAAACGCTCCTGTTACTATTGTTGATTTATATTCTGATTTCTACGCAACATTTAGTTGCAAAGTCCGATCGACTCTAATACCCTTGGATAAATTCAAAAAAATATAGTTTAAAGTCCTGTGAAATATTTTTCTAATTTCCACAGCTAAAATTGTGCAGCAATTTTCGATTCACATTTCTCGTTCATCAATTGGATTAACATCAAATTGACCTTAAAGTGTGTAAGTTAGATTCTTAAACCATTAATTTATCCCTTAGCTTCTACAAATCTAATCAATGACAAATGAATAGTTTTGAAAAATTTCACTTTTACATAATATCAGCATTGAAGAGCATTATTTTGTCAAATCTAGCGCTCCGAAAATTTCCTTCTCTCTTAGACTACATTAATACTAACGACTACAAATTTTTAGACTGTCGATATGTAATATTGCATTTTTACATTTAGTTTTCGTTAGATCTTTTTGAATGGTATTTCAAAGCGAGCTGACGCCTAAAAAATCGGCACGTATGCGAAAGTAGATTCCTAAGGCTGCTCTAATCCAGCGAAATCCTAAAAATTTGCATAAAGCACTTTGCACATCTAGCGTTATTCCCAAAAGCTTTTGTCGTTTGCTGCTGCGTAGCTGACGGAACTCACCTTTACAATAAAACACCTAAGAACACAAAACCAATTGTACCAATCTGTCGATTGACCAAGTACAACTGTTTAAATTACAAAAACAACAGACGGACGTCTTGCGGTTGTGTCCAGCGACGCTTCAGCAATGACGTCGATTTTTAGTAGGAGGAGGGGATTTCTGCGTGTGAACGGCGCAAAGACTTCAACATTTATAGAGCAGTGAGGCGGTCAAAAATTATAGATTCGTACTATGAGATGGAAAATTGAACGTGAAAGCCGCAGGATTATATTTACCACCGATATCTATGAAATTTACTGTTGGGGATTGTGGCAGCGGGAGCATCGTCGCCGCTATCGATGGCGGCAGCGACACTGAGGTTATTGATGGCGGTGGCGACGCCGCTGGTATTGATGACGGTGGTCGCGCAAGCGGCGACGGCAAATCACAAATCTGGATCTTTTATCTATTTTTTCATATACGTGCCGACCACCTATTAAAAATAGAATTTATATGATTGAAATAGATATAGATTGAGCTACACAATTGCCAGTCAAGTTGATAGCTGGAAAAGTGATTTTTTTTGGGAGTGTGGAACCTCCGATGCTGGTATCCTTGGGTTCAAATAAATTATTGCCTACCTTCTGGCTACCTATCCAATAGTGGAGACGCTGTTATTAGTTTTATTTCCGTTATGAATTTATTGAGAGCTCGTGCATGCCACTCGTATTAAAAAATAAAAAATTTACGAATAAAACCCAACGTTTGTGCCAGTGGAAAACTATTGTATAAGATTTACAAATTCAGAATGTGAATATCGGGTTTCAAGTAAAATAGGCTCCAAGATTTGCTCCTCTTCTTGTCTGATATTGTAATAGCTATACCATAAAGTTCTACTAAGCACTTCAATTCAGTCAGTTTTTTTGATGGATATATTTTTCGAGTTCTAATTTAGCCCCTGAAATATTGTGTCAATGCAAATAATGTGTGTATGTTTAATATACATTAACTGATATAAATCTGGGGTATATTTACTCAACATTGTCGCATACGTACGTATAATACCAATGTAGCATAAAAATTAGGTGCAATTTTAAATCAATTGAAAAAAAATTAACTTTACCAGCATAATTCTGAGTTTTGGAATATTATAAATATGCAAACTAGTCACATCGCAACGTACGAGTAATTGCTTAATAAGTTTTCGGGTCGATAAGTAAGGGCGTTGCTACTAGTTTCATTTCAATCTGTCATTTCATTCTTTGTTTACAAGCCATTTACTATCATAGTATGTTTTTACAATAGAAAAATCAAGTATCATGCAGTGATTGAATTTTTATTTTTGGATGGCTTGAAAGAAAAGGAAATTTATGAACGAATGTTGAAAGTATGTTAGGACTCTTCACCTTCAATCAGTATAGTAGAAAGATGGGTTGCTGAATTTAAACGTAGTGGTACAGTCCTTGAAGACGATCCACATCGAGGACGTCCAAAATCAGAAATAAGAAAAGAAGTCGTATTGGAAAATCCCTGGGCACAACTCTCAGAGCATTTTCGGAAGAATAAAGTGGATTAGACTTGGGTCTATCACCATGTTCCTGAAC
Organism: Helochares maculicollis; assembly: GCA_033557835.1. Classification (NCBI taxonomy): domain Eukaryota; kingdom Metazoa; phylum Arthropoda; class Insecta; order Coleoptera; family Hydrophilidae; genus Helochares; species Helochares maculicollis. Next base: position 10,384 of record JAWQRO010000411.1, read on the forward strand.
AAAACAGAAGGCTAAAGAGCGGTGTGAACCTGGTTCTTTGGCTCCGAAACGAGTGCGTGTCCAAAAATCGGTAAAAAAGTTGTTATCATCATTTTTTTGGGATGCAAAAAGAATTTTGTTTGTAGATTACTTGAAAACTGACTAAACAATAAATTCTGAATATTATTGTAACTTTTCTGTTTCCAAACCTAAAAAATTCATGCGTGGAAAGCCTTTTTCATCAAATGATGAGACCATAACAGATGTAGAAGCGTATTTTGCAGCTCTTCCAGATTCTCATTTTAGGGATGCAGTTCATAAATTGGAATCTCATTGGAACAAGTGTATTGATGTTCAAAGAACCTATACGGAATAATAAAGTGTATTTCAAATCATAAAATTATATTTTTCTTGTCGAACCGCAAAACTTATTGGACAACCTAGTGTAAGTATGCTTCTAAGGTACAAAAAAAAGCAGTTCAACATCGTCGACTCGAGCTTCCTTCCCAATTAACAACATCGACTTATGCTTCTAATACCGATGGTGAAATGGCTGAGACATACAAAAATAACAAGCAATAATTTGTTTTACTTTACACCTAACTCGGATTTGTCCTTTCGTCAATTAAAACCATCAATATAAATTTCGAATATTCAGAAAATTGCTCGCAAGTAAGAGCGTCAAACTAGACTTTTTATGTTTAAAAATAATTTGCTTCACAAATTGCCCCAATATCTAAGGAATAGAATAGCAACAGTCACTAGAATATAAAACAATTTGAATGTTTAAAAAATGTAGACTTTCAAAATAAAAATTTGAGGTGATGAGAACATTTAAATTCAGCGAAACTGACAGCTAACGAAACCATTTCACAAAATAGAAAAAAGTACAATATCAATATACTTTTAAAACAAGATAGAAACATTTAGATTTTCATGGAAATTTCGCGAGACTGTCTTGTGTTTTAGCGTCAAATTGATTTAATGAATTTAAAATGTTAATTGAGCTTCGCCTTACCCTTTGCTATCTAAGAATTTCACCTACAAGATAACTTGCTTATCTTGCCGCCATTTTGCATTCAAAACTGCGTTTAATATTAAGAGTCAGAATTCACTGAAAAAAATTTAAACAAAGAATATGAAAAACACTTGTTGCTGCTTGAATTTTTTATAGAAATTTTAAAAAGTTTATTAAAATTGGTTTTAAAATTTATAAACTATCTTTCATATACTTTCAACATAAATAATATAGATTTCTTTAAACTGAGCTCTATGTATGTATATATATATATATATATATATATATATATATATATATATATACAACTAAGTTCTCGCTGTTTTTTTTATGAAAATGCAACTTTATTGTAAAAAACATAGTTACAAATGAATCATTTACAGTATTGCCCATCGCTAGCTACAACATTTTCCCATCTTTCTGGCCGAGCAACAATACCGTTACGGTAAAAGTGTTCATCTTTTAAGGCTATCCACGAATCAAGCCATTTTTTGATGTCTTCATATGAGCGAAAGTGCTGATCAGCCAGACCATGTGCCATCGAACGGAATAAGTAATAATCGGAAGGCGCAATATCTGGATAATATGCCGGGTGGGGTAGGACTTCCCATTTGAGCGTTTTCAGGTAGATTTTAAAGTGTTTGGCAACGTGAGGGCGAGCGCTGTCATGCTGTACAATCACTTTTTCGTGCCTCTTCACGTATTGTGGCCGTTTTTCGCGCAGTGCTCGACTCAATCGCATCAATTGAAGTCGATACCGTTCCCCAGTGATAATTTTGTTCGGTTTCAACAGTTCATAATAAATAACATCGACCTGGTACCACCAAATACACAGCATAACCTTCGCAGAGTGAATATTTGGCTGAGCCGAAGACGTAGAAGCATGACCGGGCAGTCCCAATGACTTTCTTTTCTTTGGATTGCTGTAATGAATCCATTTTTCATCACCCGTCACGATGCGATGTAGAAAACCCTTCCTTTTTTGCCGCTGGAACAGTTGTTCACAGGCAAAAAAACGACGTTCAACATCCCTTCGCTTCAAATCATAAGGAACTTAAGTTCCTTGTTTTTAAATCATTCCCAACGCATGCAATCGCTTGGAAATGGCTTGGCGGGTAACTCCTAATGCTGAAGCAAGTTCTTCTTGCTGCTGGCGTCATCTATTGATAAACAGCGAGAACTTAGTTGCGCACCTAATATATAATTACGAATGTTAAATGTTTATTTTTTTACAATTTTAAAATTAAATAGCTCTAAATAAATTATTTGAAAAAATTAGAAACTGCTTAGATTAGTAGTTGGTGATCTTATATACTGGAAATATTAATAAACATTTTGCAAACAAATAAAATTTCTTCAATCCAGCACAAACGGTTTGATTGCCATCATGTTAATATACATATTCACAGAAATCATGTTTAATATACTCAATTAGTTTAGATAGTCCATCAAAATATGAAGTTTGGTCAAAATGTTGAGGTAAACATTTTTGATGGTTCAAAATCGTTTCTAGACTTAATAGCCCACGGGAAAATGTTTGTTATTTGAAAAATGTTTGTCTTGTAAATAGACTGCAACGAGTTAACTAAAGCTCTTGTTGAAACCGGTCGGACCACCCCTGCAAAATATTTTGAAAGTTTTTGATGTAAACTATTCGACCACTTTAGTTGTAAATTATATTTATTTATAAACACCACTTGAGCCTGCTTTTGTTGTAAGATAAAATCATTATGGTAGTTATAAAGAAATGTTGCATTTAATACAAATATTAGGTAAATCAAGTTGAATATAATAATAATAATAAATAAAGAATTGAGAAAATATAAAAATGACTTATTTTTAAGATGAAAATTTGTTAAATTTTGTTCCTGTTTCTATCTTTAATAATTAATACAAAGCAATACATATATCATTTATATACGTTAAAATGTATAGAAATAAAGGTTAAGTGATCCCGTGGATAACTGGGACGAATTATACAAATCAAAATAAAATGATCTGGAAAATCTTAACATTTTTGTAAAGCAAATTCATATCAGATTTATTTTCCGATGACATTAATTCCATATCAAATTAAAAATTAAATTTTTCCATAATTTTTAGGCACAATTTGTCTTGTCAAGTTGGAATATAAAACAAGTTATCATTTTGTTTGCATTGGAAAAAATAACTTTCCCTTGAGCATACATTGCCATTTCTATGACCTCTAAGATGGTATTTCGGTAAGCGTCGTTAACATTGCGGAATAATTGAGATTGCTGAAATACATTCCAGTAGTTGTCCAAGAGGTATTCTGTCGAGAAGCTGGGATATTTTGATAAGGCGTCGCTGCTTCCAAAATAATTGCTTACGGAAATATTTACAATATACACTTTTATATGGGAATTAGGAACTAGCATGTGTGAGTACTATAAGCATGTGTCATGTTCAACCTGAAATAAAACATAACTTTAGTCTTACAATTAATATTTTTAGGCAAAATGCGTTTTTGTGAAAAATCAGAACCTTAGTAAAAAAAACTGTGAAACATTACCGAAGAGTTTGGTAAGATTTAGAGATTGTACGAATCATCTGTGGTGAGTATATTAGGACGTTTAAAATATGTACGGGGCGGAAATAAGAAAAACCAGTTAGATAGCTTGTAAACACACACTAACATAACAAAGATAACATGGAGTTAAAATTTTGTGAATATTCATAAGCAGGATAAATTCGTTTAATTCATTTATACAGTACTGTTAATACGTACAGTATAAGAGACTTTCTACTAATACAAATATTACTCGAGTAACAACTACATTAAAAAGAGAACACAATGACAAACAATTTTTCCTTCAGGAATCTTCCCTTCCTGTCATATGCAATAACCATTAACAATAATATTGATTTGCTTATAGGTAAAATATCACGAATAGTTATATTTGGAACCAATTTAGAACTCCTTTAACAAATAGTTTTAATTGAAATTCTAAGTAGTGCATCATTTTTCTCTAAATAAGTTGTTTGCACAGAATATACAATTACGATCTATGATGAATCTATGCACAACTAATATTGTTGGAGAATGTAATATTTTTTCATAAATAAAAACTTCTCAAATAAATAATGTTTGTAGTCAGTAAACAAATAGTTTACTATTAGTTCTTTGGTAGCATAGCTTAAGACTAAGAAGCATGCAGTCTTGTACCATTTAATGTAAATGTTATAGAAATACTTAATTTGCTTTCCTAAAAACCCTTTTGAGAAGTACAAGTATGTGCATACTGAGAAGTTTGGTAAATGTACCATCTATAACACAGTTCATAGCGAAGGAATTGCAGATGCAACATAGTTTTTTCAAATTTTTGTTTTCATAATTTAAGTTCATCACATCTCGATTCTAGTAACCCAAGCAACTCGACAGCTGAAATTTGTAAATAATTAAAATGAAACAATAAAACCCAAACGTCCTAGAGAAACGTAATGAGAGGAAAAGAGTTTATTTGCAATGATATTCAATACCTGCAGGATATCGGAGAAAGTTCCGATGAAGATCCATTCCAAGATGAGGATGTGGAAAAAAGTGTAGCCTCCAAAGAGTCATTAGATAGTGAGGTACAGTAGCTGGATGAATCCCCGAATTTCATCATACTGCTTCTAATTTTTGACCAACTCCTATTTACAGAAATCATATAACCCAGTTTTTACCAAAAGTATACTTTTCGAGAACTTACGATACCTCACTTTCAACTTGAAATGGATGTTTTGGGTATCCGTTGTTCACAGTTTTTTGTACGTTGTTGTAACCTATAATGAGGTGTTCGATATCGATATTAAAGAGCCTATGTACATTATTGGTACGAAATTGGTTTGCAACATGGTTTATGCTATAGATATCCTCAGTGCTGGAATACATATGTTTTCTAAAGACGTGTCCAAGAAGATATTCAAAAAACGGAGCAAAGGTAATCTAAAATATGAGAACATACGATTTACATATATTCATTATAAATTTTAGTGGTATTATTTATTGACATTCTATCACTCCTTTATTCGTATTTACTGCTGCTACCGGCAATGGTTCATATACGAGCCGCCAGAATTATCGACATCTTTTTGACAATGTTTAGATTGCACAGAACATATTCTTATTATCGTAAGTAGAAGCTGTGGCTCATTAATTAACGATACCTCTAATCTAAATTCTCACATATTCCATACAATGTTCAGAAATGCCCATTGCTCGTTCAAGAGTGTTGAAATTTAATAAATATGTATGGAATAATAGAATTTAGATTTCTCAATGCTCTTATTAATTCTAATGCATGTATTCTAACATACTTCAGTGATTATTTCCGTAACTGCGGGTTTCAACAATGTAGGAATATTACTAAGGAAATATGGACTGTTATTCTTCCTTTGCATTCATATTTTATCATTATTTTGGCAAGAACTAAATTGCTACGATAACGTGAACAAAGGATCCTGCTGGTCAGACACTATAGATGAATTCATACAATTGGATACTCCGAAACCTTACCAATGGTACATCATCTGCATGTATTGCATAATGGGAAGTTTTGCTTCTCTAGGGTAAAATTTCATAATTTTTGAATTACAAACAAGACTGAAGAAAAATTTTGTTATAGACTGGGAATGGAACATGCATATAACACTCACGAAGCCTTCCTGAACATAGTATTGATGCTACTTGGCTTATCTGTAATGAACGGAGTATTCTTGGGAGCTTTTACATCAGTGCAATGTGACACATATCGCCGTCACGCCCAGTTTGCAGATAGATTCAAATTGATAGCCGTGAGCTTGGTAAGCTCCAAAGTTTCATAGTATCCATAGAACCCTAATCTTGTAAAAAATATCCCACAAAGTCATCTCTTGACACACCTAATTAATTACAGACCCATAAAAGGTTAAACAAACGCTTGAGGAAGAAAATTCTTCAATATTATTTATCATTTTGGAGGCAGCAAGGCGCTATAAAAAAATCTCGACTGTTTGACAGAATGCCGTCTTCGCTTCAACAACAAGTCCTTCTGGATAAATATTGGAATGCGCTCCAGCAGTCGCATTTATTCCGTAATGTTCATGACGCTTATCGCAGGGCTATTTCATCGGTCATGAAAACGGAAATTTACGCCCAGGGGGAAGTTATTTTCTCTCAAGGCAAACAAAATGACAAGATGTTCTATATTGCCAGAGGGACAGTTCAAATTTTGTCTGGAAATGATGGAGAAAGTCCTATTTTGACTTTGGACATGGGGACAATCCTCGGGGAAGTAAATTTGATGTTTACCATTGCGAGTCCTTGCCAGGTCATAGCTTCTTCCTTTTGCATCATACACATATTGGATAAGAGAGATTTGTGGAGAGTGAGTTTGGATTATCGGAAACTGAAGCAAACAAAAAGGCTGCACAAGATTTTCCGGGTAAGACAAGTTTGTTGGTTTTGTATTAGTAATAAATTCCAATCATCCACTCATAAATAGCTTGTTTCTATACATTTATAATAATTAAATCACAAATGAAGTTCTATTGCAGGGTAAGTTAGAAGCTGCAATTGATAACGAAGATATGATTGGATACAACTTAGCAATGGCAGGGTGAGTATTCATAATTATTATAAAATAATATTATCCGGTTGAGATTTTATAAGCAAATAATATCTTAATTTCAGGAAAGTTTGATACTTCTATGCCAAACTTATTTTCATGGTAATATCTTCTTCAAGCTCAGTTGATAAAAGTTTTTTTGTTAATAAGACTGTTTCTTCATTTCGCTCATCACTCTACACCCACGTTTGAACCATCTAAGTATATCCATCTCTATACTGCTGTATAGGTTTATTGGGCAACTTTTGATAATCTCAGCTTTTTTCTATTTTGGTATCCCTCTTATCTCTAGAAATGTTGATCTCAGTATATTAAAATTATTTCCCTATCTTCCTTTCTTTCATTTACTTCACTGTCACGATTTCCCGTTCCGTCTATAACTGTTTGATATATTTGAAGTTTTTGACAGGAATTTGTTTCCTCTTAAGGTTAATTACGTGCATATTAATCATCAATTACATTCTAGATTCCCTTTGATCTCCGTCCAATGTCTTGTAATACACAAACAGTTCTGTGATGGGTGTTTTTCATTTGCCCACTAATGATTTTCTGAATTGTTATTCATCAATATATTTCATTTGCCAAACGCGCCTTTCAGGTATTTAAATGAAATATTTATTTTCTTGTTCTTCTTTATTATTTTCTTAGTCACTTCTATTAATGTAAATATAATATTCTGTGTTTGTATTTTTTTTAAGTTAAGGGTTAGATCTTTTTGGCTTTTATTAGTTTCTTTTCCATCAATTTATACATTGGTAGAATGTTTGGAATCTAGTCCTTTAAAACTGTTGCTTTCTTTTGTATGTCGTTCATTATTTCTGGCTATTCATCTTCTTCCTTTTCCATGCGATTTATTCTTTCTGGGAACGTTATCATTTTTCTTTATATTTTTTTGGTTTTAACTTCGTTTATTTCTATTGCTTCCTCTATATTATATTTTTCAGTACATCTTAGCTCCTTAAAGTACCTTCTACATTATTCCATTGTTGCTTTAGTGTGCAAGCAAATTTTAGCTTTTGCTGCATTTTGCTACCAAAACTTTTTTCTCTAAATTTCTGTTGGCTTTTTTATCTCATCTTAGAAATTTTTTGCTGATTTCGTTGTAAGCATTCTAGTTCTCTGGCATTCTTTCTAATAACTATTTTCCTCATATGTCTTGTTAACCATGTTTCTTTGGTTTATTTCTTCCGTTTTTCATGTAGTATATTTTAAACAAATTCTAGTTATCTTCAATATTTGCGGCATCTGTCGAATGTTTGCTGATATATTCTTAGGCATCATTAATTTTCTCGCTTCTTATTTTTACATTAACTCTTTACGTTCTCATTTCATTATTTGCATTATTTGTTATCTCTGCCTCCATAATCACTAGATGGTGGTTATTGACAGTCTCAAATTTTCGTGTTCTAATTTGTATTCGTTTCCAAATAACTTTATGTACCAGAAAGTAATAAATAAGTTTTTTTGTTGCTACTTTTATTTTTACCGCTAATATTTTATCATAACTATATTCTTGCTTTGTCACATTCTTTAGTCTATGTGGGGCAATTATTAGCTAACACCAGCCCTCGCATTTTCTATAATCTACGCCTATCTAGTGCCCTAAATATCATTTGTGTGCATTCTTATAAGTGGTAAAGTATGATTTTTTATTTTGTAAAAAGAAGCAATCGAAATATTTTTAAATTTCGCATTAAAATAATATTCGTTCAACTTTTATAAAAGAAATTAGTAATGGTTTAGGCTTTCACATAGTCATATTAGCAAAGTGACATTAACATGCCTCTATAATTGATAATTATTTGGTTTAGTCTAGTCCACTGTGGACCAGATTAAAACAAAAAAGATTATTTATGATAAGAAATGGTTACAAGGACCAATGATTTTCTATAAATCAAGTAATGTAATTGTATATAAGCTGCTCCATTAAAAATGAGAAAAAATAAAAAGTAAACGGTGATACCCTAATAACTCATTCGATTTAAATATAACAAAATATCCAAAAAAGGCTTCATGATATATATTTGCTTCTAGTGACCATTCTTCAGTTATCAAGTGCGAAAAGGCCTTGAAAAGAATTAAGGAACAGATTTTTGCCGCCAGTAAACTAAAATCCGATTCAGGGGTGCGATCCAAAAAAGAATCTAGAAGAGGCAAATTTTATACTAATACGGATAGTGCTCTGGCTGATCTATACATAGTCAGCAAGGTAAGTTCTTTAGAAACATAAACCTAGATTAAAAAAGTATCTCGAATCTTTTGTGCCTAAATTTAATAATGATAACTTAGTTGCTTACCTGGAAACTTTTTGCAGCAACAAACTGCTTTAAGACATACTGATGAAATATGTCTTCACACGACTTGGCCTTGGATCTTGCAACCTGAGTCGTCGCTGTTGACCTTCTGGGAGACCATTGAAGTCTTCACTATTCTCTTTGTGTCCATATCTTACCCATACTATACTTGTTTTTACCGCCAGTTCACCAACTTTATGTCCCTTGCTATGGTCATAGTCGACATCATTTATGTTTTGGACATTCTTCTGCAGCTGTTCACTGCAATTGATAGCGATCAAGGGACTATCTCAAAATTCACGCTAATCGTCACCACAAGGATTAGGACGCTTTCCTTTGTCTTGGATGTGACTGCCACTATGCCCTTTGGCTTGATTTGCAGATTCACTCACGTGACTAATGATGAGCGAATTTTGAACGTTGTGCAGATAAATAGAATTCTGAAGATACATAAAATCATAAAATTCTTCAGTAAATTGGAGAATAGCTTCAAGTTTAATATTGCTTTGGTACGAGGAGTCAAGTACGTGCTGTCCCTCATTTTTATGACTTACTTCATAGGATCTTTGTACTACATGATTGCCTGTTTTTACCCGTAAGTACCCCGTTCATTCATGGAACCTTGTTATTTAAATGTCCAAATAATTATTCCTTAAAGATCCCTTAGTCAAAATATTTCCACATTAACCATTACATTTTTACTGGTTAGAAAATCCGCTTATTTTATAGTAATTTAATATTATTTTTACTAACTAGGAAGTATATAGAAATCATCCAGAGTTTTTTTATGTAGTAGCGATGCCAAAAATATTTATAAATATTATATTTTACATTTTTTATTGAATAAAAAGCCAATTAAACCCCAAACAACTTGAACGCAGTACTTAGTTAATGGACTTGCCTAATTATTTGATAAATTGTGTTTTGTTGACATCAATCTTTAGTTCAAACCGATGAACCGAGAAGAGTGAAGTTTCATAAAATATGATTTATGGCGTAGGTAAGGCATACGAAAAGAATTTTAGAAATTCTATTCATTAGGGGATTGGAAATGGAGATTAAATGTGCTTCTAAGTCATATTTCAAGAAGTTTTAATGTTATAAACTTAAGAATCTTGGTTAGTTAAAAGACTCATGTTTGCCTTTTTTCAAAAGTTGAATTAACAAAGCAGTAAATATTTTGCCTTGTATAGAGGCACGTAAAAATGTTGATAATGAGAGTGGTTACTTTTGAAAGCAAAGAATGTTTTTGCTACTTTTCGGATATAGGGTGACGCCAAGCACTTGTGATAATATAGCTGCTAGAGATAACTGATAACTTTTGGCGTGCTGTTTGTATGTTTCTGTATGTTTAGCCATTTAAAATGGGACGATGAAATTTGTCATACAGCTATTACCGCAAAATTGTAGATCTGTGTCAACTTTTGAGGCATCTATGAGTACCGGAAGTACCTGTTTACCTATACAGTTTTGAGTATTTTTCAAGTAAACTAGTCACTACAATAGAGCTATCAAGTTGAAATTATATATACATCTCAAATGTCATTAAAAATATGTAGGTACAAAATTTCTACATTATCAAACCGCCTGAAAATAATTTTTTATTCTGAAGATTATTTATTTAGCGCATCTCGAATACACGGTTAATTTCTTCGACTCTTGTCGCCATTCCTTTCAATTTCAAAACGTACATATAGTAAAAAATTAATCCAAAATCGGACAGGCTTCGCTTACTCGGGGTTAACTGTAAACACATTTAAATATACTTAGGCAAACAGGCACAAAAATTGAATGATATTTGAGTTATTAAGCGCATACACGTAAACGAAATATTTCTACTCTGATCAAATAAAGCAAAAGAGTCACTATTTGTGAATAGTCTAATAAATCAAGCTAATATTTCAAATGATACATACTTCATCGAAATCACTTAAGTAAATTTCAATAAACTATAGTATCACTTTTTTCAAGTTTAAGTGTTTGCTCTAGTAACCTTGAACATTGAAATATTTCATTTTGTATTATGCATTTTTCAATTTCTTTCTGGGACATTAGAATAGTAATATGTCAAAATTTTCCTTCTGATTGTATAACTCACACGAGTAAAATATCTTATAAGCATAAGCGTTTACACATTAAATTTGGCTGTGTTATAGGTTGAAATAATAAAACAGAAATCAGTAAATGATTTTATAATTACACACCGTATATTGAGTCTAAATTAATCTACTGTTGTGCTTAGCAACAATTTGATTTTTTCTAAAATTTTAATAGAAAATGCCAGAAAGGATGGTACGATTCTTTGATTAATATCGATGTTCAGGAAGGCGGTATCCGCTCAAGTTTTCCCTTTGAGGTATCTTTGTATTTTGCCATGATGGTGGTTTCTCAATCTGGATATGCCAGAATTTACGCCTACACGTATACAGAGATGGTTATTATGATGGTGTTCTTTATCATAGGTGTGTTGACCTTCAGCTATTTGGTATCTGATTACTCTGCGACCTTAATGTTGGCCAATCGTTCTTTGTAAGTATCATGCAAGGATTCATCGTTCTTACAAGTCTGAAGTGACTTTGATTTTCAGTAACATCTATGTACAAACTGTTAACACTATAAGACAATTTATGATGACAAATCACACTCCTCCGACTCTCCAAAATCGCACTGATGAATATTTGGCGTCTCAGTGGAGGCATAAAAAAGGAATGCTAACTTGGGATTTGTTACATGATGCTCCAGGATATCTCTATGAAGAACAGCAGGCCGCTAAATATTCTGCTGCTTTTACTACGGTCCCACTATTTCAGGTAAGGCAATGTGAATCCCCTACTAGTGAGAATAAAAAATCTTTTGGAGAATAAAAGGGCTGTTGGGGCTAAAAAATATACATTTAAACATGTAAGAAAAATACTTATTATACAATTAAATTTATTTCAAGGATTTGGAAGCAGCCTGTGTGAATAAACTGGCAGCGAAATGTGTGACTTTACTGCTTCCCCCCAATGAAATAGTAGTTTATGCAGGTCAAGTTAGCAAAGAAATGTTTATCATAGAAAGGGGCTACTGTGAAGTGATTTCCGCCATATCAGGCAAACTCGAGAAAATTCTAAAGCCAGGCCAGCACTTTTATGCATTCGAAATGCTTTTGGAACAACCAGGAATTTTCAACATAAGGACCTTGACTCATGTTCGCTTTATCAAAATTTCCTACAAGAATATCAAAAATGTTTTGATTTTCTACCCGGAAATCAGGGAAGATATCCATCGCTTAGTTTCAGCAACTAAAAAGTCGTTGGTGAGTTATATCTTTTGTGGATTCACATAAAGTTTTTTCGAACGGTGGAAATATTCGCTAATGTTTCTTTTTAGACTGTGCAAAGATTGTTTATGAGAAGTCGAACTGTAGCATACCAGGAATTGATGGAAGAAGAATCCAAATCGTTCTACATCTTCCCGAGGCGAAAATTGGATCCTCGCAACATCGATTATTTAAGAGTTTTTGCCAACATGGGCATCTGTAAAATTTTCAAGTATAGTCGCTACTAACTATTAAATTCCCGACTTAACAATCTTTCCTTACAAATAGGGTTTTCTTACTCAGAAGAACAATTTTGCCCTATGGAAATTTCATATGCTTTTGGGAAATGTTTCGAGGTTTCATTTCCATAATGTCAGGAATGATGTACCCTGCCCTTTTAATCCATCAAACCTACTTTCCAGATATACATTATTATGTCTTAATTTTGGACCTCATAGGAGCTGTAGATATGTAAGCATGGTCACGGGGCATAAATATGAATTGACAACGTTTAATTGTAAAATATTATCATAGAAATAATTTGTTTAAGATATTTGCGACTACACGTTTGCTACTACAATGAAAAAGCTATTTTAGTGACTCATCCCAAATGCACGGCCATTAATTATTTGTGTCACTCTTTTATCATCGATTTCTTATCTGTAGCTCCAGTTGATAAGATGCTGAATTTGGTCTACAGTGTAGATATGACGAATAAGGCCGAATCTGAATCAAGATTTTATGTCTGGCAATCATCCTGCCGCTACTTAAAGTTGTTGCAGTTGTACAGATTGCCCGATGCTTTTGCCTACTTTGAAAGAGATTTGTTTAAACCACCGGGAGTAGGATTGTGAGTGTTTATGAAATAGACATGGCGCTAAAATTTAAACTGCATATTTTGCAACCTAAAAAAAGTAAAAGAAAATTAGTGCCATTTTTGTTTTAGGACTACCATGAAATACATATTATTTAGCTTAGTTCTCTTCAATGGTCTGGCAAATGTCCTCATCCTGATATCCTATAAAATAGAAAATGATGAAAATGACTATTATGTAATAACAGCCAAGCCTCACACATGGCTCAATTTGAGATATGAATGTAAGCAGGTTAACAAAAGGAGTTGGCGATCCTTATGTTTATGTTTATAAATTTTAGTTTCTTTTGATATGACTAATGCCGTGAATATCTACATAACGGCGTATTATTGGATGGCCGCTACGTCTTTGTCCATTAACTTTGGCACTTTGATTGCAATCGAGAAAAATGAAATGTTTTTCGTGATCGCTGTCATTATAATGGGATACCTGCTCTTCACCTACTTCTTTGTTATTATTTCCAGCTCGAAATCTAACATCAATGTGAATTTAACATTGTACCAACAGCATATGAAGCATCTGATAAGTTACATGAAGAGGGAGAACATTCCGAAGCTAATGCAGAAGTAGTTTGCCAATTTTCTATAAACTCGTTGCTTAGATGAATCATTATAGAGATTGTTTCGTAAAATTTCTTGTAAGTTTTATCAAAACGATGTTTTAGGAAAGCCATCGATCATTTTGAATACATTTGGAAAAGAACCCACGGCATGAAAGCCAGCAATATCTTAAAGCATTGCCACCCAGCTTTGCGCGAAGACTGCGTGTTGTCCCTTTATGAAAACACATTATCAATGGTACCGATATTCGTGGATCTAAACAAATCGTTCTATCGCTTATTGGGTACTCACCTTGAAGAAGCTTATTATTTAAGAGACTCCACTATCGTCAAGCTTAATGATATCACTCATATGATCTACATTATTCATAAAGGAGAGGTTTCGATTTATGGACCTGGAAATTGTCTGTTTGCTGTACTTCAACGGGGTTGGTAAGTAGTCAAAAAATGTGCACGTATATTGATAGAATTTTTTAAATGCAAATAGCTAAGAAAATAACCAAGATTGCTACTAGTTTCAATAGAAATGTGGGATCATCTAGTTTATATATATAATTTTGCATTATCAAAATGTTACTACTACTAAAGCGATTATTACAAAATTTCGATCTACAGATATTTGTTGGATCATCGCAGCTTCCAGTTGCATATTAACTATTTTCTGTAGTACTGTAGGTGTGTGTGTGTGTAAATAAGCACTTAAGCTGAATAATCAATATTGATACAATTTGGCATTCAATTATTACAGCATAATTATTGGCCCGAATCAGTTTTTGGGTCAAATCTGACGACTGAAAATATCAAACTAAATAGTTTTCAATGCTACATTTCCGTGTACTGTAGGAAGTAATAGTAACGACAAAAGATTACGTTCATAAAACTTCAACAATTTGAGGGTTCTAGTATTTTGATCATTATTGTTTTGGAAATTCAGGTTAATCTGATGATATTTGTCCTAGTTGGCAATTTAAATAAAGCCATTGAGTTGTAATTTTGTACTCACATTCATTCATCGTTAAAAATTACCTATTGGAAATTTCGGTGTGATTGGAGTAGTTATTTTATTATTTTAGAAGCATCTAAATTCTACAACACGTGTAAAACAGACTTGCTTCAAGAAATTCCAATTTGCCCCGTGAAAGCTCTCGTTATTTCCCTCTTCCAATAGTCTACGAAAATCAAGTTCCCCCCATTTATGATATCACACAAATGTATCCTTTCATCCAAATCCACATCATATGCTAACATAAAATTATTATTACTCATTTCTTGCATACTAGGTGTCACAGGCTTTACACTTTCCTCGCTGTAGAAGTTTTTTAATTCTAAGCACTAATATCTTGATCCATTGACTTTCTTTGGGTTGACTTTAGCACATAAAGTAGATAGGAACATACAGTAGAAAGTCGAAGTATTGAAATGACAATTACTAGATTTTCGAAACAAATACGGCGGGCTATATATTGATAAATGTTGCATAAATTAAAAGAAAATCAACATCCTTTAATAGTTCTGCTTGAGTTACCGTAATTAAGATATTTGGATATCAAACGGAAATCTGCAAAATTGATGGCTAAAGTTAGTTAATCTGCAAAATATTCAATTTTACTTAGTCGATACTGTACTTAATCAATTTTCATAATAAGAGCTCTTTTTATGCATTATTCGCAATACATTTTATTTGGTGGGAGTATTTTATTTTTGAATGTGTTGTTGATTTCAAAATCGTAATCTTGTTTGACATTTTCCTACTAAATTTAATTTGTTCCATTTGATAAAAGTTGGTGTGCACAGTCCAAATTTTGTTGGTGTTTCTTGTCTTAGATTGAGATAGATAAAACGTATGCATACATTTTGTATTAACTATAGTTGAACTATAATTATTTCAATTGCTGGACAAAAACTGTAATTAAATATTGAAATTGTAATAGTTGATTCGATATAGTGACAAGATAAAAGTGATGAGTGATGTGGAGAGACTTAGGCGAGATGTTATTTAAAAAAACTGTCAAGCAACGTTTAAATTGCCCAATTGAGATTTATGCACTTTAGAAATCATAAATAAAGCGACTTAATTTCCACCCAAAATTAATTAATTTTGTTCTCTGATAAGTTGGTAAGAAAAATCTGTTAAGAAAAAGTTATTGCAAAAAATGTAATTTTATAAGAGTAAGTTTTTAATTTTTTTTTCACAATCATATGGAATCGAAACTTATGTCTTTTGTAAAGATGTTAAAGTATTTTTTTATCCTTTATACGGAACTGTTGGGCTGCAATATTTCTGTTTTGTATTTGTAGCATGTTTGGCAATTTGGATGACATGAAATACTCCCGGAGTATGATAAAAGCGGTGGCTAGCAAAGCAGTCGATTTGCTGCTCATCAACACCGAGTTGTTATATTTTCTGGTAAGAGATTACCAAGTAGTGCAGACTAAGCTAAAGAAGCATATTCTCTTAGAAAATATGGTAAGATACCCTGATGACATTCTAATGTTGTAAGCTTAATGCTATTCTGTTAATTTTTAGTCTTATGTTAATAGAAAGTCCATGGAAGTCGAAGACGAATCTAAAGAAAGACTGGAAATAAAGGAAGCAGCAAAACTAGAGTACTGTCTTTGGCTCTTTCGCCAAAATGTTTCATATTTGTATCCTACAATACCTTAAGAATTAATCTTTTGAAACATTAATTTTCATAAAGTACAATGTTGTTTTTTAGGACAAGGTCAAAAATATCTAAATTCGTATTTTCTGATCGTTTGGATTTACCAATGATGGTTGTGGCCTATGCTTCTTGTATTCTGGTGACTTTTCACGCTGCATTTCAAGAACATAATCCGATAGTGTTCTTCTTAACATATGCCTGCGACGCTATTTTGATTTTGAAAGTGGTAGCAATGTTCTATACTCCCTACGTTGATGATATGGGTGAATGGGTGACAGATTTGAAATTGATAAAGCGGAGGATTTTGCACTTGCCCAGGTTCTACATCGAGTGCATTGCTTTGATCCCTTTCGAAATCTTAGCTTTCTTTTTTAAAGAACGGAACTATTGGCTCTCAATGTTTCGATTGACAAAAATCCTTAGATGGGTATGTTGAGCTTCCTAGATTGGGAGAGTCGATAATTTCAGATTAATAACTTCATTAGGAATTATCTTGAATTAGATTATTATTTGTAGCTAAATTTAAAAAACTACTTTAACGTCACCTACGATTATCTAAATGTCAACATTCTTTTGGTCAGATTAGGCACTGTAATGATTTATTTCACATTATTGCTGCACATTGGATGCTGTGGACTGTACATGACTGCTTGTTGGGGTGGAGTGTGCTCCCCGAATAATTGGATTATGGCTAAAGGTTTGATCTTTGCGATTCTTTTGTGCTTCTGGCTTTTTCACAAAACCAAGTATCGCCCGAAGATAATATGTTTTTATTCTAGATGGCGTGGTCAAATGCCAATACCACTACGTTTGTAGCTTTTTCTTTGTAACGTCGATCATCACATTCACCGGTTTTGGCGATGTAGTGCCCAGATCGCTCTCAGACATTATGGTTGTGACTTTCATAATAATAGTGGGTAAATTTACAGTCGCCACCTTTGTCGGAGATATGTCAGCTATTGTCTACAGCTTATCATCCACTCTCGTTAACTATGACCATAGCATGAAAAAACTTAAAGAATATTTGAAAAATGGAAATATCTCCCAACCGTTGAAGAAAAAAGTAATGAGTTACTCCTTTCAATTGTGGAGCTTAAACAAAGGAGCTCAAGTTCCTGCTTTACTCTCAGAGGCACCTAGTTTTCTCATCGAAGATTTAAAAAAGGAAGCTTATGGAAAACACTTGTTAGATGTAGGCTTTTCATTGTAATACGCCTCTTTGAGTAGCTCATGATTTTACATTCTTTACACCGAAATGACTTAAGCATTATTAATTTTTTTAGAATTTTATCTTCAAAGACTGCCATAAGGACTTCATAAGGTTGTTGATAGCCAAATTCCAAGTGAAAACATTTTTCTGCGGCAACTTGATTTGCCAGCAGGGAGACATAAATAACACAATGTTTTTCGTTCACAAGGGAGTTGTGGACGTTTTCGCCATCTCTGAGCGAGAGGAGGAACAAGTCGACCAACTCAAAGAGTTGGACTGCTTCGGCATGGTGAGTTTGCGCAGTTTTCTTCGTTTTAGCGACAGTGCTGACAAATTAGTTCAGTAGTGAGGGCCGATATTGGTGCGGACGTGTAAATTCAAAATTTGCTGGAGTAGCGAATCCTTTTATAATTTATTTAAAAATTTCGGGTGTGCAGTGAAAAATTTACGCATCATGCTGCCTGTAAGTTGTTAAACTTTTAGTTTCATGGTAATTATTGTAAAAACGGACTATTATTTTAGTTTTCCTAGAAATATTTTCCATATCGCTTTCACCTGAATTCCATTTCGTTGATTATTTTTCAGTGCGATAATTTTGCATTTCATGTGCGCAGATATGAACGAAACAATGGAATTGTCAGGAATAAAATATAGTTGACACAAAGTAATATTTTTGTGAAGTATCAGCGTTCGTTGTATGAAAAATATTGTTATAATTGATAAATCATTCACTTAATAGTCATTTTCAGCGAATAGCCTTTCAATACTTTTTTATAAATTTTTTGGAGAGACTTGGGCTATCTTCATAATATATTATAAAAGATCTTCGATACTACAAGCTATTGTACAGCTAGATTGAAACTACTGATTGAGCGAATGTATCCTTCAAAAGTACCGTGATTATGTCTCGTGTTTATAATGGATTTTTCGCCTTCTTCTTAAAACATACAGTTTATATGAATTTTATAAAGATCCAGCAGGATGTCTAATTCTTCTTGTTCCCTAACTTTTGAGTCTTACGAAAGACCCGAGTTATAAAGGCCTACTTAACTAAAATATTTAACACATACTATAAATATGAATATATTTCCACAGGATGGGACTCATTGGTTTCGATAGTTAGTAACGGTTTTGTAGAGAATAAATGTTACATTGTATCAGTCGTTTGAATAGAATATGATGTTTTATTATTTAGGAATAATTGTGGCACCATCAAGTTGAACATATCAGTTTTGCGAATAATAATTCATTTATAATCAATTTTGAAATTTTAGATCCAAGGTTTATTTCCTTACTGTCCCCATACCCACACATACGTTTCTGTGAACGTCAGTGTCATTTTAACGTTGACTCTTCAAGACTGGCTGGTTTTGCTAAAATTCTACCCAGCTGCCAGGTTTGATATATACAGGAAAATACAGAAAATATAGATAGGACTAAGGAGTTGGAGGTTTTATTGAGCTACATTTATATGTATTAAATATTAAGCAAATATATTTAATTTGAAATAGAAATTTAAATGATTGCATTATGTAATTATTTTCAAGAGCAAATGCATTTGTCTGTTATTCATGACCTAAGACGCACTCCTTTCAACCAAATTGCCAGTGAGCTTTGCCTGGTTTGAAGAGTCTATTCGGACAAGGAGAAACACTTGCCTGATCTGAAGTATAGACAATTTATGCTCACAAAATTTATTTTTATCATGAAATTGATTTATTAAAAGTCTGTTGCACTAATCACAAAGATGTTTGTTGCTTCCTCAAATATTATATATTGTAATTCCTCTCAACTAGTTCAATTAGTGCATATTGTTCTGTCTATATCAAAATTTGCAAATTGCATTCATTAAAATGTAATTTATGTAGATATTGGCAAACTATTTTTATATCATAGTATTCAGTGTTGAAACATGTATCTGCAACATATGCATTTAAGGCTTAGCTTTTACCATTAGTTTTCAAAATATGAGTATTCTACACTAATGTGGTCTTTTGATCCATCACAAATAAATTGATTTTTTACTAAAAGATGTAAAATCACAATTTACTTCTTCAGAACTTTAATTTCACATCAATATCTAGGATTCATTTCCAGTCAAATTTTTCATAGCCTATCTACAAAAGTTTTTATATGCAATAGGAGCTAATAGAAACTCATTAGTATTTCTTAAGAAAAATGCGGAGACATATTTTTAAAATCTACATTAAAACGTCAATGATAATTAAAAGTACGGCACCTATTTACATGATATAACATCTGTTATCATCCGGTAAGGTTTAAAATCGTGATCTGTAAATAAGGAAAGCTTACTGTATTTCTGCTGCTGATAAAGCATTTTTATATTTGTCATGTTTAAATTTGTGGACAACTCAACTTGAGAGTTATATTTTTTACAGTGCTACTGTTTATACATTTGGGCAGATTTAGTTTGGCAAAACAAATCTATCGGTCTATTTCACACAAAAATCTTTAAAGTTTCGATGAAAGAGTTTCAGCTGTAACATGATTTGGCAGACCATTTGGGTGTACGGTGTCCATAACATAGTATGCGCATAAGGATCTCAATATTGTTTCAGTTATTCTGTGTAGAAATAAAGAGTTACTTATCGCTGTTCGTATTATGTTTATTTTTATGCGGAAAATGGACATTTCGATGAATCTACGATAATTAGTATACATTATAATTGTAATAAAAACGAACACATTAAAATCCATACAAAGCCCCATTATCTGAAATTTGATCTACACATTATACGACCTCCATCAGTACGTTTTAAATTACAATACACTTGCAAGCACAATAGGTACTTATGATACCTGCTAAAAGCATTGCGACTCCAAAAATTAAAATCTAGAGGGACTGTGTTTATAGAGTCTCAGAACAGGGCACAAAGAAATGTGTTGCTATGAGAGATAATATATGTACTAGTAATGTCGACATATACAAATATACAATATATGCACCTCTGTTTCCTCAGGCATAGCAATATGAACAGAAATAGAATGTTTATATCTATATATAGGAAAGTGGACCATTAAGGTAGGTTCAGTGCGGCGGCACGGTCGGCGCTCCAAAGGCCATTTATGCAACAATTACGTCTTCATCCACCATTTCCATCAAAAATCTGTGCACACTCTAAAAAAGAACGACCGAACATAATGTGCAAGTAAATTTATAAACAAAGGGGTTGGAATGAACTGGGTTTCCCCCGTTCGGGGATAATTGGTACATTAAATTATTAGTGGTAACGCGATTGGCCGAGAGGCGGAGCGCGTCCTCCATTGGGCGGGACGCAGGATTAACAATAGCAAGGATAAGTGGGCGGGACGATTTGAAAATGAAGGTTTGGAATTTTTGTCCATCGAGCCCATTCAGTCTCTTGCCGGCTTTGGAACGCGGTAGTGTTTTGTGCGCAGACGGAATTTCGAATGTTTCGATAGCTTTCCGAATCATCTTCAAGTTGACCGGTTGACAGCTCCATCGCGGCGGAACACAGCACGTGAATCTTTAGTTGTTTGTGTGTTTTTTGTTCATACATTACTGTTTGAAAGAAAAAAGTTTCTGAATCGCCGCGCAAATTATTAAGGCAGTGCGAGGGTGGGAGTTTTGGGTTGAAGTTTTGTGACTCCCTTGGTTATTTGGATTTTTTCTATCAACTCATGGAGATGGTGATGTAGAATTTTAAGAAAAAGTGGGCAAGTTGGACGAGATTATGTGTATTTCCGGAATATGAGTTGTTCAGAAGTTATGTATCAAGCATATTACCCTTACCTTTACCAGAGAGCCGGGGGTGCGCCTCCCGTTTCGGCACATCCTGTGCCTAGGGCTGGGCCCTTTACCTCGCCTTTTGGAGCAGCTCACCAATATGATAGGGTGAGTAAATTTGCGCTATACAATATTTGTCAACTGAACGGAAGTTGTGGAAAACCTCGATTTACTAAAATCGTGAAGTCCTAAAATAATGATATGCTACAACCGTGATGCTAAAATAATGATTTGCTAAATCCTGCGATTGTTAATTAAACTAAGTTTGAATAAAGCTACCATTTGTCTTGAAAGACGGCATTCGCGAAACAATGTGATTGGAAATAATCGAGATTTGCCAAAAGCGGAATCTGCCATGAAAACATAATTTACCGAAAAAATTAGATTTGCTAAGAAAGTAATTTGATAAAATATTTCTAAGATTTAGCAAAGGAAGTTGTTATTCTACGGGTGCGGACACAACAGTTCTTATTGAAAGGCTTAAAAGTTTACTAATATTGGAGCAGGATGGACATCCGACGGCATGGATTTGTGCTGAAGGTGATTGGTTTTTGCGGTATGCCGTTTCGGTTGATGGTGATGATGTCGAAGTAGCGATGCGACGGCAACGATTCTTAACAAGTCCTAATCTATTAATTAATAAGTTGATCTCATTTACCACTTGGCATTCATGGCATATCTGGATCAAAGAAGCCGACGCGAAGAATCGGCTCCTTGATATTCTAACGAAAACTAAACATATAAACAGTATTTATGTGCGTACCGTTGCGCTTTTATACATTTAATTAATTGGGGACTCTAACAACTCATAACGATGGTAATTTGTGGAGAAAGAGTAGATTACGTAAACAAAAGTGTGTTTTTTGATGGGCATTGCTTGGTATCAAATAAAATTCCAATCACAATCTCAGTATTGGGTGTTTGTTATTCTGAGAGTGCCCTGAACTTAAAAATATTTGTGTCAATTTGCTTAACGGAAAAACTGTGTAAGTATACAGTTGTATAGTATATAGTAATTTTAGCAGCATCACAAATTGTACTGTTTCGTAAATGTGACGTCGTAATTGTTTGCTATTAGTTCATTGTTGTTAGAAATGGTAAGATTTGACTCAGCTGAAATGGATCCTAAAACTCAATAAATTGGGGAAATTTTTTGCTATGTTGATAAATAGTTAGTATTCGTTTTATATATTAGTATTATTGTAATGACTATGCAATCAACATGCAGCAATATAGCTACATAAGACACAACTTCAAGAAATAATTTCACCATATTTGGATAAGTGTGTCGCTTATTTGCTAGATTTATGAGCTGAGAATTTGATCTGATTTATTCATTGAAGACTTGAGGAGTTTCCCTGGAGAACCTGGCAAGAAGCGCACAAATCGTCTCATGCAACCAACAAAGTGAGACGGTTAAAACAAAGAAAACGGCCGAGCAGTTTGAAACGTAAATCATGTCTGAGAAACGCATTTTGTATATCAAAATAGCGAAACTAATTATTATTATTAAGGCCAATTGTCTAAGAAGACAAAACAAGAACCTTCCTTCGGCTGGATATCTCTTACATTTATGGTCTTAAATGGACCATCAGAGATTACACTGTTTCCCTGCTCCACAACATGAAAAGAGAAACCATCTGAAGAGTAGAAAGAAATTCACATACCAATTATTTCGTAAATACGTTTGGCCATCTTTGGTGCAGTTTTTCATCAAAAGTATGTGTCTACCTGCTTAGTTAAGAAGAATCATTAACAATTAGCTAGTATGTTATAAGAAATTATGGATAAAAGGTGAAAAATGTAAACTTAAAGACAAAATTGATGACCAACATTAAAATTAAAATAATTGAATACCAAAGTAATCATAATTTGAAGGCAACACAACAAGCTAAGAAAGAACAACAAAATTCAGACAGAATAACCACAATTAAGTTATAGCTGCGGAATGGTAATGAGATAATGAGAAAATTACATTGAGTATATAGAAATAATTACAAGTACGCAATTCACGAGTAATTGTGAAAATTGTATAAAAAATAGAGAACATGCATGAAGAGTAGAGAGTGAAGGGTGAAGACGACAGCACAAGACATATGCATGTAAACATACACAAGAGGCGTCTAGTTGGACCCGACGATCGTGGGACATTAGCGCAGATGGAGCGGCTTCGGGCTGATCGAAAGACGTCGGTGGAAAGTCAAAAGCATTCCGATGGTCCGGTCCGGTCGCTTCCCGGACTCCCAATTTCCAACAGCCGCAGCCGCTATGACTTGTTTTTGCTTCGGTGCCTATTTATCATTGGCCGATGCCACGAAAAACACCGTTTGATTAGCGATTTCTGATCCGATCATCGGTCTTATTTAGATCGCGGCATCTTAAACGTGCAGCGGACCCATTGTCATCGAAACGATTCTCGACAATGGCCCATATAACATCCGCAGGGCCGCTTATGAATGGTGCTGCCAGCGACGGACAAAAACTAAATCAAACGCGATGCACATATTTTATTATTTTTGGTACTTATTGTTAGTTTGGGACTATTTTCTTCTATACATGCTACTTACATAGAGATATAATTTTGCAAACTTGATAGGGATATGCAAGGAAGTGGATTGCTAACTTCCGAAATCTTCAACTGCAAAAAGTTAAGCTTAATGATTTTGCCGGTTTACTACGTACGCCCGGTAGGGTCGTCTAATGCGTGAAAAAAAGAATTTATTAAAAGGAATATTCCTATTTGCCTATATCTTCGGTCGCCCTCTTTAGTAGTGCATCTTCTTCGCAAAGCTCTAAGTCTGACGATCTAGGGTGCGTTTGAAAGAGTGAGTCTATAAAGCTAGCTAGCATTGGCCGGCAAAATAACTAATTATACATTTCTTTTCTATCATTTTCAAGGGCGAACTATTACGTAGATGTCATTAATGAAATATTACATATATTTTTATTTTACGCATACCATTATATTGTTATTCAAAGTTTGTACACATATATGAACTTAAATTTTCTCAAACAGCAATCTAGTAATCTACTTTGTTTTAAAAAATACATGAATTATATACACCAATGACTCATGTTATGAAAACGCTAACTAATTTTGTAATATATCTGAGTTTGGCGCTAGAATTTAACCCTTGCATCAATTTAAATTTCGAATTAATGTAAAAGTGAAGTTTTATGTATACTGCAATTTTTTTTCTAGTTTCTGGATGTTAACATATCCTTAAAAATACCATATCATTTAGTTATCAGAATATATAGTAAAGTTAGATATCATCATAACTTTAAAATATTGATTTTTTATAAGTACGATTGTGCGCGAAAATGTCAAATTTGAGATCCATAATCATAACTTATGGGAACTTTGATTTATTTCTTCAATTTGAAGAAATCTGCAGCTGAGGAGCATCGATTGATCATAAAAGCATATAGCAAAGTTGCTTTAAGTGAGAGAAGTTGTCATGAGTTGTATTAAAATTTTAAGAATGGTGAAGACATCGAACATCGAACGACAAATAATATAGCGCAAGGCAGAAAATGTAAGCAGACAAGAAATTGGAAGCATTATTGGATCAAGATTCTTACCAAATGCAAAAAGAACTTCAACACATTGGAAAATAAGAATTTTATATCGGTTAAAATTATTGACAATGCTGCAAAAACAAGGTAATTACGTTCTTTAGAAACTGATACCAAGAAACGTTAAGCGCCAATTTTTGACATGTAAAATCCTGCTTGCCAAGCATAAACGAAAGGATTTTCTGCACTGTATAGTCACTTGTGATAAAAATGGATCCACTAGGATGATCCAAAAAGGAATAAATCATGGAGACCACCTGGTCATGCTTTAACATCTACAGTTAAGCCAAATATTCACGAAAAAATCTCTTGTTGTGTATTGGGTAGGAATTGCTTAGTATCGGGCTGTTGATGAGATCGAGTCGAAAAATCAAGGAAAAGCGCGTCGAGTACTACTCAAACCACGATAAAATTACTCCTGCATGATAATACTCACATGTTACACCGTCAGTCAAAACCAATTTGGAAACACTCAATTGAGAAGCTTTTTCCCAATATCCAGATATTGCTCCTTCTGATATCTACTTGTTTTGATCCATGGCGTATAAACACTTCTCATTTTATGAAGATACCAAAATTCATGAATAGCCTCAAAAGTATTCTTCCGACGCAATATTGGTATGCTTCCAGGAAGATGAAAAAAGTAGTTTCACAATAGCTGCCCAATTTTAGAAAACATAATTAAACATTGAAGCCGGTTTTAGTTTAAATATATGTGATATTTAATGAAAAATTCTGAATATGCTCTCCAACCATATTGTCTTTAACAGGAGTGTTATAAATCCTAATATTTAATATGATCATGGATATCTTTGACAGAAAACTAAATTTTTGTCTGGAGATCTGCGATACAAATGTCATGTACTCTCCATTTTGATAAATAAAGGCACCAAGACTCAGTTATGGCGTATTTGTTTAATAGGTTGCTAACGCTAATTTCTCTGAATGAATAGAAAGAAATATAACCTAAATGAAAAAGGCCAAGAAAGTTGCAAGAGAATTTTGAACATTTTTAATGAGCACGTACCTATTGGTCTACATAACTGTATATTAACCCCCTTTTTGTCGCTGATAGTTTACGTTTGTATTTATCATCACAGGAAGCATTTAGAATATTTACTTTGATTGAACGTTGCAATTTAATCGTTTGACATGATCACGTTTTTGATTTTGGGACCCATCGCGCAGGAATTATAAACATTGAACGCAACTATTCCATAGTGAAGAATGTAGATGATATTCCTGTTGTCCCATTTGCATATTATAATTGTTTCACAATGTCCGAACACTTTTAATATGTTTCATAACAATAACAAACATAAAATGAAATGTTATACCTGTTGGTAAGGTATCTTAACTACTATATATAGGCATTTTCTTTTACATCAAGCATCGTTGATTCTATGAAATTTTTTAACGATATGTATGAAATCATATACTTTTTATATATGTTAAATTACATTTCGAAAACCCAAACACAAGCATTTTCAAAGCCAAACTTTTTGGTAGTTGTTAAATCATATTAATATACTAAAAATCTTTACAACCATACCGGACAATTAGGATGCGTAATCTGGCTAAATTTTTAATCTCATGATCGTGCTACGAATTGACAAATTTTTAATTGTTACATGTTCCTACAAAAAAATTGGCTACAAAAATAAATTCAGTTTTGTGAGGATCATGTCTTGCTTGTGCTTCAAAACCAATATAATTTTACGTGTATACAATGTGAAACTAATTTAGCTAATTTTTTTATTCTTTTATAACAGAGGGTAATAACCAGGATATTTTGCTCGTAACTAAAACTGTTTTCAAAATTTAATAATGCAGAATATTCTTTAATATTCAAAAAATCATTTTTTAGTGGTTCTCCAATAAGCATTTAGATAATTTTATATAGATTTCATCTTCCATTTTTACATTTTCGCCAAAAATTTACTTTTTTCAAATGTAGCATCCGTCAGAATTTACCTCCATTATACCTGTTTGCTCGATTCCAAATCTTGCTAATACAGTTTTCGAAAACGTAGAATTCTCAGGTGTGTGTTGATATTTAACAGACCTTGTCTTAGTGGTGTATTTGGAAGTAGTGACTTAGAAACCTTTCCTTGTTTAAATTTCTTCCCTGTCGAACCATTAGCACTTACTTACTGTGTTAGCAAGCAGAACTGTCGTAAGCCAATATGAGTTTACGCATCGATAAGTAGTAACATAATACATAATTTATGATATAAACAAGGATCAGTGAGAAGTATTCCGAGCTTTTGAATTATCTATTCATCCCTTAGAATTGAGAAACCAACAGTTATTGGTTCATGCAAAATGCAGTACCACCACTAAGTTTCAATCTAGTAGAGTATCGTTTTGGACAACATATAAATGATGATGGGAGAACTGAATGACCCCAATATTCAGCGGATCTAAATTTCTGTGTAAGGTTTCCTTTGGGGTTTCCTTAGAAGTAGTATTTATAAGGATTGTCAATATCTTAAGAATGCCATTGGAATACAAACCACTTTAATTTATTTCAACATTTAAATTTTTATTAACTTCGCTATTTCAACTTTAATAGTTTTACTGCGTTTACAAGTAGATTGTATGAAAAATGCATTTTCGAAGTCTCATAAACTATAGTACCCTTTTGATAGAACTATAATTTTCTTTCATATAATTATCGATAAGTCTACATTTTCAATATTTTAACATTATTTCCACACTTTATGAAATTTTTGACACGCTAATTATTAGCGGATTTATAATTTAGAAAACGTAGCTCATTATGTTGAGTTCTCGAAGAAATTTATTTGTATTCGCATACGGAAGAATTTGCTGTTTGTTAAATCTTATTGTAATGAAAATGCTCAAGGTGGACTCTTACTGAAAAACGATATTTCTTGATAGATGTTTAAGGGCTATTTTTTAAAAATAATAACAATTTTGAATTATGGATTGCAGAAAAATAAAATTGAAACTAGTAAGATGGCGCTTTGGCATTTTTTAATTTTGGCAATATGTAATATTAATACTTTGCTATTCAGCCATTGACGAACTTTGAAGGTGCTTGATACTTTGGATTAGGTGTGAATTATAAAATAACGAAACATTAAAGTGACATTAAAAAGGCATCTGAAGCACTTAAATGCATTGAGTCATAGAATTGTTGTTGGGTATAATAATATAATAAAAATCTTACGTTCCTGCAGCAGCTACTTAATTATGCATAAAATAATTTTCTGCAAGACATTGAAAAAGATGATCTTTAAACAGAAAATATGTGAAATATTTTTGAAAATCAATGATTTTATGCTGCGTTTGTTAATTTCAAATCGTAGTTTGATAGTACACGGCTCTAGTTGTCAATGTAGAAACTGTCAAACTGTGCTATTTGCTCCATTTTTATTGACTTTCGCTAAAGACTTTTAACTCTCAACAATACAAACATGTATTTTCATATCGTTGAACATGCCTAAATATGTGCGTGAAATCTATTTGCGAATAACATTGGTTTTCTGCTACCATTTGAAACTGCTGCAGAATTGCAACACATACTTATGATGAGCATGTTTTTATTAATTATAGCGGTATGTGTGAATTATAAATTCAAAAGTTGCAATTTTGACTTAAGAAACACAAAATCGTGGAAGGTAACCGAGAAAATATGAAGATACCACATTGCAAGAACCGGAGTGATTCTTAAGTGAGGACGACTCTCAACGCATCAACAGATTGGGCAATTAAATGTTACTTGAGAAGCCGATTCCGTACATTTGCAATACTATAGATGATAGAAGACAATGCTCTGTGATTAGTAGAAATGAAAGGATGAATTTGAATCAAACATTGCATGCAATTTAACCAGAACATAGATGAAGGCATCATAACGTGATTTTGCGTCGGGTTACGCAATGGACTCACCATTACACACAAGAAAATTAGTCTAGGAACCAATTGAAGCACATAGTAGCAAAATACTTTTGCATGCAGCCTACAAACCAGATTGGGATCCATCCCATTACTATTTATTTGCATGGTAGAGACAGGTACTTGCTGAGCATCGCTTCATTTCTGACAAAAATATATGCAAAAAAGAATAACAAGCCTTTTGGCGAGGCACATACGAATTTCCAGAGAAATGGAAAACTTGTCCAACCAACGATGGGCCCTATTCATATTAGATGAAGTAACCAGTTGTAAGCGATTCTTTTTTATTTCGGCAGTGCAAGTAGCATAGACTTTTCGGGTTTAAATCAAATATGCGCCGTTTATTTCGATAACTTTTGCTCAATTAGAAGGTAATTT
>JAWQRO010000412.1:0-39520 GCA_033557835.1 Helochares maculicollis
TATATATATATATATATATTTAAATGTACGTAAGAAGTTTTACTTTGTAACTTTATATTATAATTTATTGTTCATAAATGAAATATTATTAGTTTTTTGTGATCGTTACATTTTGAGTAGAAGAACAAAAAGTTGTTAAGCTGCCAAGCTTCCAAATTGTAAACAACTCTCTCATTTCAGTAGACTGTATAGTACGGGTATGTGGTTTCGAATGGCGCTATGACCCGAAAATTTACTGCTGAGCGGCACCTTCATGAGTTAAAATCTAGTATCCAGAATAAGAAAGCGATTCAGTGGTTAGCAGAATTTGAAAAGATTTTGAACATTTGGACTTTTCATTAGCTGTCAGAAATTTTAGTATTTTGCATGATTCATTTCAATGACTATTACAATTTTTAATGTTACAATTGATTGTCGTGAGTAAGTCTCAGAATTTGCACGACTATTCATGATTAATTAGTTCTTATTTACAATATTTTGATGAATCTTAAATACTCAGTTATATTTTCAATGCTCTTGTAATATTTTTTCTCCATTACTCATAATGGATAAAAGGCAGAACTTACCTATATAATTTCTCTTTTTAAACGAGTCGGAAAGTATTTCAGCTTAACTATTATGTTAAGCCAAAATTTTTACGTGAAATTAACTAACCATATTTAAAAAAATTATATCTTGATTATTAGGCAAAACTACTTACTTATATGTATAAAAATGCTCTATTTGCTGATGCCATATCGACACATTCGATTGTCTATCTCTCAATGTTATTTTTAGCATCTAAGTATATTTCTATAAATTTGATGTTTAAAGAGTATTTGATCAAGCATTTTGTTATCCTGGAACTATGAAACTTTAAGCCTTTGAATTATTGAGTAAGCAAGAAGAGTCTCTCTTTAACATTATCATTCAATCGGTGTAATTGTTAAAATTTCGAAACCATCGTTTCTACTTCTTGTGCATCCGGTATCAGATTGCAGTATATATTTCTACTAAACATTTTATAATATTTCAAGCTGGGCAATGGAAACTTTTCCTGAACTGTAAGAAAATAGTTTTGTTGCTATGACTAGTAAAATATTTTTCTTAGAGCCCCAGTTTAAATATTTAAGCTTAAGCTTTAGAAAGATATAAGAATACTACTAGTTAAGAAAATCCAGTTAATATTGTGACTAAGAGAATTAAAATTTTAAAAGTAAACAAAAATAATGTATCTAAAAAAATCATCTGTTAAGTTGTAATGTGCGTTTGCTGGCTAGTATTTCGAATTCTTTCTTAGAATTAAAAACAAAACTCAAGAAAAGATTACTATAGACTACTAAGCTATTACTTATTTAAGGATGAATTTTTCTAACGTTTTGGTAGCTCTTGCACAATAAGAAAATGCCAATAAAAGTATTTGATTGAAAATGTCGTAAGCAGATAAAAGTAAATATTTCAAATAATATTGAGAGAAGCATCAAGACAAAAATGTTTGGCAGCCAATTAATTTGGACAAAAGTTTATGTAATATAAGTGAAGCGACGTCCTTAAATAAGCTTGTCACAATTTTTGTAATGAAAATTAAGTTTTTTATTTATTCTTTCGAAAGATAAGTCTTTACTGTTTACTACTTTGTGTTCAGTAGAAAGAAAATCGAAATGTCTCCCAAAATTTTACTATTTAAAGCTAAGGACAATTAATATTCAAACTGGCTTTGATTCTTCAAAACGATTTATTAACCAACCATTATAATCTGAGAAATGCCGCAACACTTCATCAGCAATTGGTCAAACAAAATCAAAAAGGAGATAAATACGTTAGTCACGTAACCATAAAAGTTTTTCTGAGAACAATAGAGAATGAAGTGGAACAACATAGAGGAACAACACATTATGCATGAGTTTACAATAAAACAGTCTCGAGCAAGTGGCGCGACTGTAATTGTGAAGATGGTTAGAATTTATCTGTGGTTAGAATGGTGGCAGATCGTGGCCGTCTAAGCACGAAAATGAAGGAGAGGGGCCGGCAGGACTGTTGTAAGACTGCAATGTGGGGCAAAAGCGTTGTTCCGCCTGTTCTAACGTTGCTCAGAAAACATAATTTAGTGTTTAATTAAAAGTGTTGCGCGGTGTGTTCATTAAAAAACAATTATTTTTGCACCAAAGTGCGCGCCTGTTCGCTCGAATTGTGTGAAACCCGGAGTTTCAGCTCCGGTAATAATCCGGTGCATGACGTCCCGCCGCTAGAGAAGGATTTATTGCGTCGATTTGGAAAATTAATTTTTGAGGTTTGCAATGCCGCTTTTTTGATCCGAGTTATGGATATTAACCATGATTGGAGGTATTACTAATTATGATCTTTATTGGAATCCAGATAGGTTTTATCGGTAAGTGAATTTTAAAATGTTCTGAAAACGTTTCGTAGGGGAAGGAAATGGTTTAGAAATTGGAAGTGTACGTTATTAATTTTCTAGGAGGTAGTTGGAATTTCCTTTACCACAATTTCCTGACGCATTCGATCTCTTGATTACAAGGAAGGAAAACTGGAATAGAGTGACAGCACTTCACCTACATTGCAATTACAGTTCCTACCAACCATCCTACGTTGAACACTGGATGTAATAACTTCAATTTTACGTAGGGATAACAAGATACAGATAGATGACGGCAGTTTAATGCTTGTACAGCGTTTTCTGTCCAAGCTCTTACCTGAAAACTTGATGGCGTCTTCATTCCTTCTTATTTTATTGCATTAGTTCACGTTACGAATTAATGTTTGGAGTAGCAGTAGGTGTGAAATTTTAAGCGTAGAGTTTGATTGTAATTTTCTTGGATTCGTCTTGTGTTTGTGAGAAGAGATCTAGGATCTACATTGAACCTAGGAAGCAAATTTAGGTCAAGTGTGGTTAGTACAACATTAAAACTATGTATATATGCCGTTCAGCTCGGTAGGAACGAAATTTAAAATTCGGCGACCATTATGGGGCGTTCAGTTCTATAGGACTGAAAATGTACACAATCCGGTTTTTAGGTCCAAAAAGTGTACAACAACAATTGGATTTTATAACTGTTTGTATTAAAAAACCTCCGTTAAAGATTGTGGTTACATTTATGGTTTACTAGGTTTTTCTTAACACTTTTGATATTTACAAGATTCAATTTAATACTTCTTTAGTTTACAAGGTTCAACTTAATACTTCT
The DNA here is from genome assembly GCA_033557835.1 of Helochares maculicollis. Lineage (NCBI taxonomy): Eukaryota > Metazoa > Arthropoda > Insecta > Coleoptera > Hydrophilidae > Helochares > Helochares maculicollis. The sequence continues at coordinate 3,183 of JAWQRO010000412.1, forward strand.
GTAGCTCACAAGAGACAACTTAGCACTTAAAGCTAAGCAAAACCTTTTTAAATAAAACTATTTCAAATATTGTACTATTAAAGTAGTGCTGCCTGCACTGTATTCGAATGCAAATATGTTGATCGGTATAGTATTTCAACCGAGATTTTGATCAAATATTTTAAGATATTTAGTTTATAAAGCAATAATTCAAAATTATAATGTTTTCTGAATTAAATATTAAATGAGATTTAATAGGCAAATCAAAATTGATCACACACATCTTGATCATAACTATCCAAGACAAATTATTGAAGAAGGTTGATTGGAATTGCGGGCAGAAAATTTATCTTTGAGATGTGGAGCTTTAAAAGCGGGTTTTAATGACAAGAAATCTATCCATTGCCGACATTACTATACTTAATTAATTTTATGTTCTGTAGCATCTTTCTCATTTATTGGTTAAGAAAGTCAATTATGTATAACACAGTACTTTTTGTATTATTTGCTTTGAGTCACTCATTTCCACATTTTCTGTGTGCCTCTTTTGTTGATATTTTTTAAATTTTAAAAATTGTAGCCTTATTAGCTGAGCATATTAATATTTTAGGGTTAATATATTTTCCTGATTGTTTTACTTATTGCTGCCAAGTCGAATGTCAATTATTGTTAGTTCAAAAGACGCATTTTTAAGATGTAAAGCATAGGATAAAAGGGTTTGTTTCATTTGTACTAAGGTCTGCACCGTAAATTAGTACACTTCTAATAAAACTATGCTACTCAACACTTTAGCATGTTTCATTAGGTATTTAAAGAGAATCTTTAAAACTTAAAAAATGTTTATTAGCTACAATGAAGGATCTTACTTAAATAGAAAGTATTCCCATATTGGTCAGCAGTATTATGAGAAAAGATCTTAAATACAACGATTGTTAAATTGAGACACGCTTTTACATTTTTTTTAATTTTTGAAATAGAAATCAAATCAATCAAATTTTTTATAGAACGGGACTTAGTAAGTCGATTGTTTAATAATAAGGCTCCCTGTGTGGCAATAGAAATGTCATGCATAGCACAAATTTCTAGAAAAATTGTCTTTTTTAAATAATTTACATAAGATGCCTAAACATTTATTTATCCGATAAAATTCTCAAATACGTATTTTCTGATTACTTTCGTACACTATGCTAGGGACATTGCTTTTTAATTGTTAAATCTTACTGTTGTGCTATTCAATGTGGATAACCTCATTGCCAGAGAAGAGAGTTTGCTATCCTACTACAAGATATAAACGCAGTCTTCCAAATTTTTCTGTAGACATTTATGTGAATATTTGGCAAGACTGGGCTAAGTACAGTACCCTTAGCATTACCGTGTTAAATGGATTTGTGGACAATTATTTGTTGGATTTTTACTATATTTATAAAGATTTCTTTACTTCTAATATTTGATTGATGTTCTGCAGGGTTTTATATGGGAAAGTTAACTAGATAAAGAGCGATAAGAACGATTGATTTTTACAGATCACACCAATTTGAAGTACAAAATACTTATAAATAAATATTCGGTGATGCCATTTTTAAAATTTAAATGCTCACTGCTGCTTTTTATTCCTGATAATCCAGAATCTATTTATTTTTGGTACTAAAACACTGATTCAAATTTATGTTCTAGAAAGCATTTTAATTTACAGGTTAAGGAAATAATTTCTGGATGAAATGTTACGCAATTTTTGTGGCACCAATTTTGAGGCGATCCAAATTATGACGTCGGTCGTTAATAACTCTCCAGGTTATCAAAATTTTACCATGCTTATCTGAACATATTAGCTAAGGAAAGATAATATACACTTAAAGTCCTTGTATTGCTGTTAAGGAATGGCAATCTTACACAACCTATTATCAAACTAAATGACTAGTTTTACATTTTTTTCAATATCTTGAATATGTTTATCAAACACAGTAATTATACAGAATGCGATTTAATATGGCGATTATATATTAATTATGGAAGATTAGGGTCGGTTCTCCATATTACACTAGAAATGACATTATTGAGCAATTTGCTAGCACATGACGACAAGCTAAACCCTAAACTGTGGTTTTATTCTTGTAAACTATGTGCATTGGTAATATAATGTACTGTGTTTTATTCTTTTATCTAGAAAAGTCTATAGTATGGTATATGAAGTTTCTATCCGGAGCCTTTCGATCTTCCAATCATAAATATACGGTCAATTTTGCAATGTACTTATAACTTACACAAAACTCCTTGCTATAGCTAATTTTAGAATGTTTAGCAGCTTTGATACATTTTTAAATTTTTTATCTCTAAGCTTATTAAATATGGAATTTAACAAAAATAGGACTTTTGATGCCCCGATCGTTAAAATTTTGTCTCAACTATTTTTTTAATGTCAGTTCAGATGTTAAGTTTCAACTTGTAAGTATTGTTTAGGCAATACAGAGTAACGAGGGAAATTCGCTTCCCGAAAAGCTACAATGAATATCAATCAGAGAAGCAAATATGCTGTTTTTGATTAAGAAATAACATTAGCCTATGAAAATTAAATGCCGTTAATTGCCATGCAATTTAAAAAATATTAACCTTTAAAATTCATACGCTAATGTTAAGAACTAATTAAATTTGGATTAAAATTGCATCATCAGAATGTAATTCAATCATCTAATTTGATATCAACCGCAATCGTCTAAGCTTGAAATCTACTCAGAATTGTTGACAACAAATATATCAAATGGTTATTATGACGTAGTATGCCCAATATATTAAATTCTATTACTCTACTAATTAAATCGTAGCCTTACACATGACGGTCTATTTTTAATCCCGATCCATTACACTTTTCTCTTTGAAAAGCGTCCCAATTTCGAAAACAATTCTATTCGTAGATGATGGTGGCGGCAGCGGAGGCGGTGAGCGCTTTCAGTAATCGATACCACTACATAAAATTAAAGTGTAATACCTACGACTGACAACAAATGGAATAAACACAAGGTTAAGCTGGGAAATTTCGCGTTTGCTGCAATTATCAAAATAGAAGGTGTTTGCGAATCGTCTTCGCCCTTGGACTAGTTTCTCACCACCACAGTAGCGGCAACAACGCCTGGGTGGCGAGGGTGACGCGTTAATTTTCGCAGGTATTTAATTGTAAGATTTCTACATCCACCACTGGAAGCAAAGCTATGTAAACAGAAGGTGCGCTCAAGCAGGAAAACTCACCACTCGCCTGGGTTTATATTAAAGTTATATACCCAAGCGTTTGTTTACTTTGGAAGACCTCTCCAGCCCTACATGTTCCTAAAACCGCGTCTCACTTGATGTCTGCACTTATCCCTAACACAATGCCGCATCAAGTTATTCTTGGGTTTCCGTTTGCTTTTTATGGTTGGTGAGCTCCTGGTTTTCAAACTAAAAGGCGTGGGAATTTTGTGTTGCTTCTAAATGTTAGCGGAAAGGCTGCCCTAAAGTAAAGGGTATTAATGTGTTTGTTATAAGTTTAATTGAGTCATTATTTGAAACCCAGTACGTACCTTACTAAAATATATTTTTTAAATTAAAAGATAACAAGAACTTATTATATTATTAACTGATATTAACTATTAATTAAATTTTGCGTATCTATAACAATCGTGTGAAAAAGTAATTTAGCTTCTTTCAAGCACCAAATAAAAAACAAATAAGAATGTGTAATGCAACAATATAGTAATGTTAGAATTGCATCATTGTCTAACAAGCATAAACAAGTAAGTAATTCATTGAATCCTGGAAAAAAAAAAGCCTGACTCGTAGCAAATTATTCACAGGTCGTTTAACATATTGATATCCAAGTAAAAAAAGAACTTTAATAAATAATATAATTTAATAAATTTAAAAATAAAATTAAGTGTTAGTATCTCTCCTTTGGAGTACGTAGACTTTTTTGCTTTAGTGTTTCGTTAGAAGTAAGAGATTGTTGTCACTGAAAATTTGGCAAAAACATCAATTAAAATATACAAACTATAATAATGTCATGCTTTTCAAGTTTAGTTAAAAGCTTTAAAAATTCATACCTACTTAAAAATACAAAAATTGAGTTAATTTCAGATACAAAACTAGAAGTTAAATCAAGCTTATTGTTTTTCAAAAACAGTTTGGATTGTTAAAGATACTGTGCTGTGAACATTGTTAAATGAGCTTAATATTTCTTCAGTATTGTTTGACAAAGATTTGAGAACTATGTATATCTGAAAGAAATATTTTTAAATATTTTTGCTTCCTTGGCCTTGTTAAACATGTATCCCTTGTTACTTATTTCATTTGTTCGAATTAAGTTTTGAATTAGACTAGTGCTATATTTACGGACATATTTGTGTGGTCACACGAAAGGGTATCTAAAAGAGTTGTTTTGGAAGAGTCTGCTTATTCTTTTGTACAAAGCTCCTTCCAATCCCTTCGAAGTACTTTTCACCTCCTTCACGTCGAAGAAACGCTTCCCCTTGAGGTCTCTCTTTATTTGTTGGAATAAAAAAGTCAATATGAGCTATATCGGGGGAATTGGATGGGTGGTGCAAAAGAGTCATGCCGTTTCTTGACATAAAAGTGGCCACCGATATGACGGTGTGAGGTGGGACGTTGTGACCAATCACCAGACTGCCAAATTTTGGGCCTTTTTTGCCGAACACTGTTTCGGCACCTCTTGGGAACTTCCAAGTAGAAAACCTGGTTTACGGTCTGATCTGTTGGAACGGATTCCTAGTACACATTACTTTTGCATCGAAAAATCAAATGACCATTATTTTCACATGCCCAATCACTTGGCGAGCCTTTTTGGTGCGGGGCGACGAATGCCTCTTCCAGTGGTTTGATTGTTGTTTATTTTCCGGGTCGTAAGCATAGCACCAAGACTCATATTTTGCAATAATTATAGAAACAATTTCTGCGCCGGTTTTGTTATCAGTCAATAGCTGCGGCACAAATTTGTAGTGACCCGTGGCATGCCCAAATCCTTTGATAACATGCGCTAAATTGAGCTCCAACTCACTCCAGACTCTTCGAGTTCCTCAATGGTTCGTCATTGACCTATGAGCTCATTGATTTGTTGGACAGTTTCGTCCGTTCAGCAAGCTGACGGACGTTTAGAACGCGGATTCTGATGCTTTTTTCCGAGCAGGAAGCAAAATTTCAAAGCCGTGTGCTGCTCATAAAACTGCTTCATGAAGAACAACGACGACTGGACAAAATAGCCGTTTGGCACATTGACTTAGAAGGCGTAGTTGAAAAAAAAAGAGGCAGAGTTGCGTACTACGAAAACTAAGTGCACAACAGCGTCATTCTTTTTGTCTTTTATTCTATCCTGTAGAAGTTTTCGTTTTTTTCATGTGTACTATAATTTATTTATATCTTTTGTGCTGATAATGTTATGCTCTATTTTTTTGAATTGGTCTTGGTTTAAGTGGGAAGTGTGTTTATATCGACGTTTTTAAGCAGTACAATGTAAATAAAATATAAGTAAAATGAATTTTATTGGCTATTACTTGATGGAAAGAGGTAATATTGGACCTAATCTCAAAAGAATATGAGTTGACGAATTTCTTGTTTTGTGTCGCTAGCTTGATTTAAGTAATATTTTTTAATTTTACAATATTTTTACACTTTCAACATTCACTGGACGGATCAACGATAGTTCTCTGTTTCACGCTTGATTGAATTTTGCTATAATGCACCCCTAATGTGACCGCCTGGAAAAAGTTGGTTTATTTGAATTTTTTCAAACCAACATTAATGCATGGGGTATTTTAATGTTTTCGGTATATATTTTTGGATAAATAATAAATACATGATAACAAAACAACAAGGTTGAAAAAAATTGTCTACTTACTGGCTAAAAATATAATTAATTAAGTTTTCAGTGCACTCATGTAAAGTATTTAGATGCTAAATTTAGTTATAGTTAATAATCCGCAAGCCCATGAATATTCAAACGTTTCTGTTCCAGTAATTGTATATTATTACCAATGAATATTATACTATATATATTATAGGTGAACAGGAGTAAAACAAGCATCAAATAAGCTTCGCTTACTTAGGATTCACTCCTTTCGCTTACATATGATTCACTCTTCGTTTACATAGCATTTACTCGCTACGCTGTGTCTCCTTTTATGGGAGTGGATATGCATTAAAAAAGTTATAAAATGATAAAAATTCTGTACTATACATTTATATGCTCACGAATATTAAGTGTGTACTTTTTTATTTACAACTACATAAGAGATTGTAAATAGTTTTAGTAACACATTATTTCAGTTATATGTAGCTCATTTTTTTTGTACTTCGTTTTTATTGTGTCTTTAAAAAAGGGATTCAGATTTAAAAATCAAAGTTATCAGGTCGATGGAATGTTTATTGATTGCCCTTTGGAGCCCCTCGGCAATATCAAACGCATAGTCAGTTACCTTTCATTATATCTCATTAAAACTATGTGAAATTTTCGTGAGATATGTTTATTTTTATTCATGTCAAAGAAGAAAACATATAAGAATCTGCATGTTTACCTAATATCTTATAAGATGTGTTGAGGTGCTTAAATGTGAAAGTAGATCTTACAGTGAATAAAAACAAAACATTTGCTAATATATCAAAATAATTGTTAAATGAAAGAATTTAGTATATTCTGCGTTGTAAAATAGTTTCCCTCCAGGTCGGCTCAATTTCAAAGTCTTCGCACAGCTCAACGAAATAATTATTGCGTAATTAAAACATAAATGAAGCAAAGCTTTCTACATATTACGAAGCTTAAGAATCTTCGCTCGAAATGCTTACTGGAGCGGCTCCATACCATTTACAAAATAATTCAATTTTGTAGCTCACATATAAATAATTACGAATTATGTATATAATTAATGCCGTCAGTAAGTAAGATTAAATGCTAGAATAACTGCATTCTGTATCTTTATAACATAGTCATCCTTAAGTGCAAAAGCAGCGATAATGGGCTTAATTTACTGAGTTTCAACTTCTGCGAAAATTGTCATAAATAATGAATAACATTTGAAATAGAGCTCACTCTCTGGATGAACTTTAGCTACAGAAAATGTTGCGGAGTACACATTTGCTCCTTTGAAACAGACAATTTCCTGCATGCTAACGGCATAGAAATTTAAATATCTAGCAAGTTTATTTAATTGATAGGACGACTATGATCAGTAAATCACCTGAATGGTTTACAATTCCGACTTTCTGTATAGTCAGCTAATACAGCTTTGATCTTTGCAATGCAGCACTCACGACATGTCATTGGTTATCTTTGTTGTTAATCCTCAATACACAGTCGGACTTTGCCACTACGCTATTTCATCAACATTTCATTTTAGAGTATATTTAATTATGCGGTTATAGAAACTATCACTATTACTATATATGTAGATGCCTTCACTACCCACGAACAGCGCCTTTACAAACAAACCGGCCGACACCTCTTTCGCTAAAACAAACAACATCCGCCAACCGAGCGAAGCATCTATTAAAAGGGAAAAGTTATTAAACATATCCACATTCTCGAAATCCCTTGCACCAGGAAAATAGCCAATCAACACAGGATACACAATAAATATCCCCGTCCCTGGACCTTTCGAACTGAGTTAGCGATTTCGATCCCCATGTTCAGCAATCTACCCGCACAAAACAATCAGTTCGGTGGAAGGGCCGTATTTGTATAGGAACAAAAATATTAATTGAGAAAGGAGAGATACGCCACGGCACGCCAAAGTGAGATATTAGGATTCTGGTGGCATTCCAGGGAGTCCGAACAGCATACCTACAAGTTAATTCTCAAGTGGCATCAACTTGAACGAAAACTTTGAGAATTTTGCACTGGTCGTCGCTTCAGGTGAAACTATTCACTTTGGAATTTTCTAAAGACTCATCTACTTTCCGACTTGTTGAAAATGTACCAGAAAATTCGTGTTAAAAGAATAATAAGTTTTATAGAAACCGCAAGACTCCCCCGATTGATTGAATTCCAGGAAATTTAGTCAACATCCGACTTAATTTTAATCACATTAATCTTTGAAACTATCCATAAATCTTGTTATCTCATTTATTATTTAAACTAAATAAAAGATCACGAGGAGCTAGAATTTTAGCTTGCCCTTACAGATTGCTGCAGAATAGTGATTATGGATATTTGTGCACCATATTTCTTTGTGTAAGATTATAAATGGCTTATGATTATTTATCTTTTATGTATCTACGACTGACAATTTAAAAGGTATTTATGTAAACATTCGTGTATTGTCTTTTTCTAAATTATTAATATTGCATTATAATTAAATTTTTTATATATATTTAATTTAATATTTTTACCATGTTGGTAGTAATAAAGTGTGTTTAATTATTCTTGGTATTGGAGGTAAGTTATGAAAAAAAGTCACTAACTTAATTTCCATTATAATTTAGACTTTACTATTAAGTGTTTAGTTGTGAATTAATAAGCATGACCGAGTCTGGTAAAAGAAATAACAAAATTATTACAATTGATGGTAAAAATTTCAAACAATCCTACTTTGAAACATTTTTCTTTAAAACTTGACAGCAGCGGAAATTGATGAAACTACACTGGATGAAACAGTGCATCTACAAATGTGATAAAATGTTGAAAAAATAAACAATAACATAATTAGACGATTAGATATGCTAGGATACGGACCAATGTACTTGCACTATAATAATAACTAAACGCTTCTGTTTACAACTATTATTAAATTCTCTATTCCCCAATGCATCATGTAACACCATAAGTAAACCAAAAGATAAATGTTTACTCACAGTTTCTCCAATACAACTACTTATATTACATTTGTGTTTCTGAAAACAAAAAAAAAACATTGCGGATGAGCTCTGCTTTACTTTAATTGTTTGACTTAGACTGAAAAATTTAGAAAATATTTAAATAATGAGTAGAGTATAACATAAAAGACAAAATAGTTTATATAGAGAGATATAGAGAATAGCAAAGAAAAGTTTTCTCCATATTGCAAAATATTGAAGCAATATACAAAAGACGAAATAATAGAGACCATAATATATGTGAGAATTGGAAAATGATGTGATACGCCGTCGAATGAAACTCGAACAAATAACCAAAGAAATGAGTCAGATTTGACAAGTGAAAATACAAAAGAACGCTGAACCAACATTGACCACTGATTGGAAGAACCACCAAAAGAACATTAATGAAGTTTTTCTAACAAAAATATAAGCTATGATCTTAGAATAAGAAATAAGACGATCTATCGAAAGAAAGAAGTACAGACAACTTAAGACTTTCACAAAGACAAATAAAATAAATACAATTTTAATAAATATGGAACAGTCATAGCTACATATAAAGCAGAAAAGTAATTCAATCGTATATGAAGAAAAACATGAATATTAATGTATGAAAAATACGTTCATAATAAAGAAAAAACATATTTTCAACGACAATAGAAATTTAGAAGAATCTAAAGAGTTTAACTCAATACATTGAAATACAACTATTTTCTGCCCGCCTTCTTCGAGGTCTTCGCCGTTTTTGTTTTTGGGCTACCATTTCCACACAAATTTCGGCACTCTGTTGTTAGTTAGTCACGTGCCCTACGTTATGGTTTCTTAGTTTGCCATTGATTTTCTGATTTGGTTTGTTATTATTTCTTGCTTTGGCCAGTAAATGCATCAAATGTTACTAACTTTTTTCTATTTTTCTCATTCAGTTCGTGTAGTTTATTTTCCAATTATCTCTAATATGTTTTAGTTTTCCATATTTAATTTCTTATGGAGAGTTTGTGCCATTAAACAAATATAGTGCATCGCAGTGAACTTATAACTTCAACTAGGTTTTTGAAGAAGGTCGCAATAAGTAAGAAAAACTGAAAGTCAACTGAAATGACAACCATTAACAGCAAATACTTTTTACAAGTAAAGAAGCCACAAAGACTAAGTCTTTTTAATTAAAATCAACAGCAGTCAAATATGAGTACTCAATAATAAACTTCGATTTGAGATACAGGTGGTAAAAAGTTTTGTGTGTCACACAGAAACAAAAGAACAAATTGGGCATAAAATTGTTCATAACATTAATTGTGACAAGATAATTAAACTGTTTTTGATATTTTATTTATATGAAGAAGGAACATTGAAAGCTGAAAAACGCTTGTAATTTAGGGATCGTAAAATTACTGAAAAGCAGCAATCTAGCATTGCAGAAATAGGACAGTTAGTCTTTCAATTTCAAGGAAAACAGTTTGTGGTGGTTCAGGCATTGGTTTATTACCAGAAGCTTGTGATTTTGTAACGTCCGAAATGCCCAAGCACACCTAAAGCATGTATGCTTTAAACACAAAGAACAATTTGTTTTTAATAACTTTAAATTGAATATTCATAATTTCCCTAACATTGACAATGTTAACAATTAGTTACCCTGCCATCAAGTAAGAATCAATGGAATAATACTTGACTATTTGGTGTCGATACATCTTTATATACATACCTGATTTAGTTTACGGTATATGAAGCAACCGTTAATTTGCTTCTTACAATACCTGCAGATCTGTTCATGTGTGTTTCGCTTCATTAAATGAAAATAGCAAAACAAAAATATAAGTTATATGCTGATAAATTGTCACAATTTTCATTTCTCGCATAAAGTTAACTAACCATTATAGAAGGCAAGGTAATTTTAATTACCAAGACAATAAAGATAAGGATGCATATTAAGTAATATCCGTGCGCTTGCATTTCCAACAAGTATTGCATTAAATTTTCTGATAGAGTAGTAACTGCAATGCGGCACTCATCCGTTGGCCTACAATAAAAAGAAGAAATTAAATCAATACTTTAAGATACCTCCTATCAAATTAATGATATTCAGTTTTTTAGTTTTACTATTGAAAATCATTATAATCTTAGTTTTGTGTTTTTGTGCAGTTGTATTCTTCAACATTTTCTTGCACTATTTCTTGAAGTATATCTACTTGTTCCCGTTTTGCAAATAGCAAATGGAATACTGGCCCATTGTAGGGAGAAGGAGTCCCATTAAAGTTTCTTATGAGCTTCGGGATACCCTCTTAGAATTCACCGTGAGCTGCTTACTCAATCAGCCTCCTAACGTTATTCCCTACGCAAGAGACTATTTCAATGAGCTAGAGACGAAGAAAGTGACAATTGAATACGATCTAGCAATAGAAGAAGAATCGAAAGCAAAGCTTACAGATGAGACTCCTCCAGACTTTTCGAGAGGAAGAAGCAGAGTCGTGTATTCAGAGCCTTACAACCCTGAGAAAGACACCGATGAAGACGAAGATATTGAAGTATATGAGAAAACTGAAGAGCAGAAAGAAATGCTTCTAGGGGTAATAGGCAAGTGTCTCCTGTTTAGATCTTTGGATTCGGATCAGATTATGAGAGTTATAGATGTTATGTTTCCTAAGGAAGTCAAAGAAGATGATATAGTTATAAAACAGTTTGATGATGGTGACAATTTCTATATAATAGAGTTCGGTTACTATGACGTGTTAATTGCTGACAGACCAGACGGTGAGGCTAAGCATGTCTTTACTTATCAAAACGCGGGTAACTTTGGGGAGTTGGCTCTCATGTACAATATGCCTAGAGCTGCTACCATTAAAGCTAAAACCGAGGGAAGACTTTGGGCTATGAATCGCAAAACTTTTCGAAAAATGGTCTTGAAGGCGGCATTCAAAAAGAGAAAAATGTATGAAGAACTAATTTCTAAAGTTCCTATACTTCAAGAGCTCACCCCTTACGAACGAATGACTTTAGCAGATGCGCTGCTTCCTCGAGAGTACCCTGCTGGATATGTTATTATTAATGAAGGTGACGCTGCTGATGGCATGTACTTCGTAGAAAGCGGAAGCGTTTCTTGTTACCTGACGCACGGAGAAACAACGTGTGAGCTTTCTCGTGTGGGCGAAGGAGGGTATTTTGGGGAGTTAGCTTTACTTACTCATAAGCCAAGAGCGGCTACTGTTGTGGCTGCAGAAGACGTGAAGGTGGCTTTCTTGGACAAAGATGCTTTCGAACGAATTCTTGGACCATGTATTGAAATTATGGAAAGAAATATAGATACTTACAAGGAACAGATGCTGCGAGTAAGTTCCGCAATTCAGCAAAAACGCTCATTTTAGGGAGTGTTTCATATTTTGCTATGGAGTAAAAGCTGCAAAGGCTCTTTATGTGTATATTTATGTGAGAGTTTATGTATATTTATTTTAGATATAAGCTTATTTATTATTCTATCATTATTCTATTTATATATTTATTATATATTAAAAAAACATGTTATTTATTTGTATTATACCTGGGTTCAAAAAGAACAATTTACAATATTATTAATGAATATCATATGATATACAATGTTGATAGGTGGCGCTCCAGCTTTTTACCAAAGCTTTAACTAGCTATTTTTTAAGCTAAAGTGACAAGACAATAAGTTACAATTATTATTATCTTTACTAGTTGTCTGAAAATGAACTACAGAAATTCAGTTTTTCAAACATATACAAATTGCATTCCTAGACACATTATTAATACATGAAGACAATAATAAAATTACAACAAACTGGTACCAAAAACCAACACGCAGCTGGAGATATATACATTTCGACTCAAACCACCCAATTTCACATAAGAAAAACGTCCTAGCAAACATAATCTCAAAATCGTTAAAGATAGCAGACAAAAAATTCAAAGAAGCATATATGAAAAAAATCGAAAAAGCCTTTTTAGAAAATAGCTACCCGTATAAATTAATAAAAAATACAACCTCCTATATAACCAAAAACAGCAACGATACCACAGAAGAAAAACCAAAAACCCTCAAGAATCCAAAATATGTTCCAATTCCCTTTATTAATCCAGGATCATACATACAGAAAAAGAAACTCGAAAAATTCAGCATAATACCTGCCTTCAGCAGAATAACTAAAAATCCATCTATATTAACCAACACAAAAAACAAAATCAACAAGAAGGATATTAACAACGTAGTCTACAAAATTATTTGCAAGGAATACAATAAAAACTATATTGGAACTACGTCCCAACCACTCAAAAATAGAATAAACCAACATAACTCAGACACAAATATTAAACCGAACAGCACAGCTTTAGCAAAACACGCCAATGAACAAACACTACGAGAACACGAAAATTCTAGAAATTGAAAACAACACAAGAAACGTCTTCTATTGGAAATCCTATACATAAAAACAGAAGAAAATGCCTCCAACAGCAAGAAAGACATTGCCGACCTACCCCCAGAATACGAAGCCATACTTACTACGAAAAAACACAGAAGGCACTAAAGTAACCAAAACAACTAATTGGTTACCAATAAATTAAATGTTTGTTTACAATTAGCATAATTTAAATAAAACTGTCACTTCTGACTATGCTTCTTGTAAATTGAAGCGAAACTGTAAATAATAATAGCAAATATCATATAAAGCTACTAAATAGCGTTTTATTCATAAACCTGAAATAATATATATATATATATATATATATATATATATATATCATGAAGAATTATGACCTTAAGCTCCTACAAGTATTTTGAAATTGAGCTTAACTAGTTTGTAATCTCAAAAGATTTTTAATATCAATGCAATATCACAAAGAAATTACTGCGTTTTAGGTTTCTTCATAGAAATATTTATTTCTTAGATACCCTAAAGACATCTTCTTGACAAATCCATTTCTGTTTATAAACTGTAAAGGTAATATTTTGACCAAGTTTTGATAATATAAGTCTCATTCATTATACTTTGAAATTATTTTTTAACGATGAAGTGATTTTTTGCATTTAATACTGCACTAAGCCAGTATTCAAGTCAACTGAATATTTTAAAATCATATTTCAGCGATAAAGTGATTTTTTGCATTTAATACTGCACAAAGCCAGTATTCAAGTCAACTGAATATTTTAAAATCTTATTTCAGCGCCTCATTTGTTTGAAAAACTGTTTAAGTGAGCAGATAGTTTTGGTCTTGCATGTTCCTAATGGTAAATCAAATCTATGATACTTGCATATCATGCATGTACCAAACTTTTTAATTGTATGTATACGGAAATGTAAATGTGATGAATACTAAATATTTAAAATTATAAGCAACAAAGTATAGTATTTTCAAACAGGTCCTATGAGTTTCAAAACTCGTTTTCAGGATAACACTTTAACTACCAGATTCCAATAGTAAAGTTTTATTACGTCAGGTTCTGTGAAATTTGAAAAGCTAATTTTCTCATTATATTTCTATTAGGCCATTGGTATTACTTTCTGACAGATCTATCTCATATGAAAACGAAAGATTTTAGCGGAGTTGCACTTTTTATTGGAAAACATAAATAAATGTTATAATAATATAATTTGTGGAATTCTCGATATATGCATATTTAGAGAATCGCCCATAGAACATTTTTCTTAACAATTTTCAGTACTTTTTTCGTTAACATCATTAATTGTAAGGTACGTTTTTATTAAATTTTCTGTGTGACAATAACTGCTTACATATTTATTATTCGTTTGGGAAAGCCCACTAAACACATACTGCATAAAACATAAAAATAAAAAGGAAATTGTAGGCGTACATAAACCAATAAATGAATAGATTAGTTTGGGGCCTTAAAAGGCCGTAAGCGTTCATAAATATTATACAACCTATTCGGAGTCCGTATAAAGCCATGTTGACATTTCTAACGAGTCAAGATTAAATATGTATCGCTTTGTGTTTCTGGTCACTTTGACCTTCTCTACCTGCTCCAAGAGACACAAGGGATTCTCTCATATGTACTTGCACAATCGCAGCTCCTTAGTAAATAGCTGCCGTTTCATATCACAGTATTAAACTTTTTCTCATTTTCTACTTTATTGACTTCGCATATCCAAATACCAGCTGCAATATTCTTATAAAAAGTCAGCCCTCATTTGCCTACGTTTATATCCTTTTCTAAAAAGGCATTGTAAGAAAATTTGGAAATTAATGCATCTAAAGCATATATTAATAAAACAGACATTCATTAACTAGTATTTTTATAAATGCATAAATCTAAATTTTAAATACGACTATGTAGATAGTTTGAAACGAAAACTCACTTTTTTAGTCAGGAGAATTAAAATGAGGTCTAGACATTAAACGTGTATAAGTTTAATAGAAACGATATCTTGGCAAGAGAAACTCGTTTTCCTTGTAACTTCAACTTCGCAACTCAAACAAACATAATTTATCCATTAAACTTGGGGTAAATTAAGTAAAAAGGAGATAATGTGATGCAGCAGACCTGAAAACTCCCTAAAATTTAATTTGCGTAGGTTAAATAAGGCAGTAAATAAACATCTGTATTAAGCTGTTCGGGGTGCATGTAAATAAAATTTAAATAAAGTTCCCGAGTAATTTGTTAGCACAAAGCAAGTGCTCGATTCCCGGGGAAAACTTTATTTAAATTTTCTAAAATCATATTAACGGGAGTAACTTCTTGAAAATGTCGCATTAGAAAATCCGACCACTCCTCGATCAGCATTTTTATTAGTTTTATCATTCCTGGCAAATGAATTTCTTTGAATCCTATACAAATAAAGTTAGTTCAGTTTCTTAGTAGCAGCTTGCTAGTCTTCTTAAATAATCGATCTTAACGACTTTGATTTGTACCAGATATATCTGGAGCTGAGGCCGAAGCTCAAGGGCTAGAGGCGGAAATGGGGATGGAACTAGAACCGTGAGCTTAAGCCCAATATCTGCTGTTAAAATATAATGCATTTTATCTTCTCTGTTTTTTTTGCCACTATAAATAATTTGCTGCTGCTTAAATTAATTGAATTAGAAGCTACAAATAATATTGTCTTAGGCATACTTTTGTAAATAATAGTGTTGTGTCATCATACATAAATTTCAATAATAAAATAATAAATAATAATAAAACATCTATAAATTAAACGGATGAGGACTAATTGTTTGCATGCGATTTGAATGAAATGTGTAAAGAATTTAAATTAGTTATTTATTGTTTATTACAAGTATTAATACTCACTTCTGGTGGTTGTATTTATTTCATCGATTGTAACTAAATTCAGCATATACTATATGTACAAATATAAAAATAAATATCACTTACAACAATTTTTGATACTATAATTAGTAGATTCTGTTTTGTAAATTTACACGTATTGCAAGAAATGAAACAAAAATATTAGCAGATTTATATAATTACTTTATTTTATATATTAAAAACCATTATATGCATCATTTATCGTATACATAAATATATATGATATTTTTGGATTATTAGTATGATTCGTAACCAATGCAAGAAAAACTCTCTCTCAGACAAAACGATGAGTTAAATTTTTTGACATATATTGCGACTTACGTAGTAGTTTTTTACAACAACCTGGTAAAGGCGTAGCTTTATTCGTAAATTTAATATTACATTTGTGTCATTGTAAGTTCTGCAAAAATATGGTTGTAAAAATTTAAAAACTTTTACAAATATTTACACGCCTCAAATCGGGTTGTCTAAATATTATTATTGTGTAAGAAAAACATTTATTGTGCAAATATCGTCTCTCTCAGTATGATAAATATTGTATGTTTTCCGGGGTCCTCGGAAACAGATCTTGATGATAGAGATTTGAGTTTGAAGTTGGGGCCCTTGACTCTCTGTGTTTATTTCTGTAAGGAAAAATGAAATTTCTTCTAGCTGCTTAGCTCTGAAATTAAAGTACCTTATAGCTTGTACTAATTCTAATGTGTTTAAATGTAATTGGCAAAGTTGAAATTTTTTTAATTGAGAGCCTAACAGTAACATTTTTAGGAAAATAGAGTTGGGAGTCTTAATCTCATTTTATTGTTATTTTGTATTTTATACAATGGATTAACTGTTGCTGGAGAGTGTTTTATATGGAGTATCAGCCCTAGATCAGTGTAAACGTTTAATGATTTTCCTCAACTACAGAAGTTTCTAATTGTAAATACATCTGCTGAGGAAAACAACTTACACAAAATCTCCAGGAGAAAGTATATATAAGAATAGTTATAAGCTATGACCAAGTAGCAAGTCAACATTGTAGAGATTTCACAGTTTGTTTAAATTAAAATATCCACTGTATTAGGCAAATCAGAAGAAATGACCGACAAACTCATAGATCTATGCTTATTACAACTTAGCACACTATTAATAAATACGCTTAGATATTGTCAATGAAATATGTACACAGTAGTGTGAAATGAAAGCGAACTTTAATAACACCTAAATGATCTGCATATACTTCAATCGGCTTGACATCTCTGAGGACCATGGCACGAAAGCTTAGTTATACATAATACAAGTAGACAATTTGCAAAAGATCTTACTTAATCAACTTATACCTCTATAAAAGACAAATTTGACCTGCTTCCCAATATCTACAGTGTTCTGCCTACCCTAAATTCAATATCAAGCAAAGCTTGACCTAGGAATTTAGAAAATAGATTTGCGACTGTGACGTACAACGCAGTCAGTGGGCTTATAAACTAACTACATATTAAGAAAACAGCGAGATCTTATGGGCTGTAAATAAGCATAGCATAACATTTTTACCAAACCGGCAGCCCACATATGAGTTAAGGTTAAATAGAATCTCCGATTTCTTGGATTTTATATGAGAAACGCATTATTGCAGCGCAGAATCGAGCCTTCGATTCTCATCTGATCAATGATCATATTTAATGGAAAATAGTTTTTTTAAACCCGAACATGAATTGACAGTCAAAACTCTACCGAGAAATATTTAATTTTCTTCTTGGCTGATCAGATTACTAGAAAAATTCTTCTATTAGGAGAGATGGTAGATAAGTAGGATAGGATTATAAAGCTACAATGTAATTATCACCCATAATTCTATCTTGCATCAGTTAGATTGTAAATAAATGCAGTTGAAAAGGAAAAATATAAACGATTGTAAGTACTCCTTTCCAAATGTTCTTGCATATTAAAAGTTCACTTCATATGCCATGAAAACTATTATTAAAAGAGATATAAATATTTAAAAATACACCAAAATGTGACTTCGTATAAAAAAACTTGTGAAGTTATTTCTATTAAGAGAGACAGTGGATGGGCAGGAAAGGACTAAAAAATCATTTAGTCATTACCCAACTAAAATACGTATTGCAATTGTGAGATTCTCAATCAATAGTTGACATGAAAAAAAAATAATAACAAAAGTGTCTAAATACACCTTTCCGAATAGCCTTGAGTATAAAAAATTCACTGCTAATGACTATTATTATGATAAATATTATAATTTTAAAAGCACCAGCATGTTACCTTCATAATTAAAACAATTTCTGCAAGAATCCTCTATTAGGAAAGAGAGTGGATAGGTAGAATATGCTATGAAAACATTTATTACTTACCTAAAATCCGTCCTGAAGCGCTTAGATTCTCAATCAAGTTGAAAAGCGAAAAGAAAAAAATAGCCGCCTAGTACACTTTTGTAAATAGCCTTGCTTGCAAAATACTGACTGCTAAAAGCTGAGAACTATTACGAGAAATGTTATTATTTAAAAACCCATCAACATGTAACTTTATTAGTAGAAACATTCTTCAAGAACTCGTATTATAAGACATCGTGAATAAACAGAAAAGGATTAAAAATCAATATCATTACTCACCTAAAATCTGTCTTGCAGAGGCTATATTTTAAATCAACTGTAGAGTAAAAAGAAATAAAAAGTACTTGCTTCCAAAGTATAAACACAGTTCACTATTAATGATATCAAAATTACTATAAGAATAGATGTAAGTATTTAAAAGAGCACCAGCATCAGATTTAATTACCAGAAAATTCAATATTTAAAAAACTTCTATTAGAGTAGGTAGGTAGGAAAACATATCTCTATATACTCATCTAAAATCAGTCTTTCAATTGTTAGATTCTTAGTAAACAGCTGATGGAAACAAAAGAAGAGACTGCAAGAAATAGTTAAAAACTAGTTTCAATTATTTATACTCAGCGCTTTTATTGAAACTAGGTCTACTCCCAGATTATGAATATTTGTCAAATTATGATGATTTATAAGCTTTAAGCGAAACCAAAACTCATAAAAATCAAAACATTAGCATACTCTAAAACCATTTAAAAAGCTGCATAAAAATATTAAAGATATTCTGCAAGTAAAATATAAAAACTTTAGACACATCTATATTATCTTATTCTAAAGAAATACATACATTGAGGATATTTCGTAGTTAAGAAGAGAATTTTCAAGCGTACATCCTATTTACACTTTAAAACTTCTCTACCATTTATTAATTTAATAATCTTTCATAGTTTGAAAATAAAAAAAATGTTAGGGGTGCATTGGTAGCGATAGCTTACTTCAGATTTTTACAAAACACAAATGTATTGCTTAACCTGCAGATTTTTTTGCTATAAAACAAAAAACAAATGAGTATTGCATTCGTGCATACTACATCCAATATGGAGTTATGGGATATAGTTGTGGATAGTAGCATTAACATCTAGTTTCGGGGAATCCCAAATAAAGACATGCGAACGACTAGCAACAATCCCACCTTTTTGCTAAATTGTATTATACAATATAGCTTACATTCAACAATCAGACATAATAACTTGCAATGATATTATGAACTGACCGTGGATTTCAACAGACTAGCTAAAGAACTGTCTGAACAAACAGAAGAGGGGCCTTAATTTAAAAATTTCAGCAATGTCGAATTGATAAACTTAAATAAACAATGGTTATTGAAATAGTTTGTTGTCCTCCAGTCGAAGCAAGTGATAAGGATATTCTTTGTATGAATGCACACAAAATTGTTACTTGATGTCATATCTGTCATGTTTGTAAGTTAGAGAAATTAATCGTCTCATGCTGTTTTTGTAACAGAAAACATTGAATAACATGTAATAAAAGTCTTTGTAAAAAAGTTTATGGAAATTTATAACGAAATGACAAATGTTCCATTAAAATCAATGGTGTGCAAGTAGGCCAAAAATATTTAGTGTGGTCATGACTTTAGCATCTCTACTGAATGGAAGCTACATATTTTGAACAATGAATTAGGTCTAAAAAAGCTTTTTGAAAAGGCGCCAAACTGCAGATTTGACCCTGATATTCAGTATCAAAGTATGAAAAAGGGCATCTTCCAAGAAGAGTTTGACATCAGGTTTTCAAGATGTAATTCTTAAATGGTTACCTTCAAACTTAGAAGACAATATTAGAAAAGACTTTTAGAGTATCTGAGCGAAAACACTGGTGACAAAAATACCTACTGTATAGAAGAAAATATCATCTATTATCATGACAATGCACCTTCTTGTACCAACAATGTTGTAAAAGAGAAATTGGTAAAATTGAATTATACACCTACAACAGTTCCCTTCACTCAAAAATATTCTATATAGAGAACGCTTTTCATCTAATAATGAAGATATTGTAACAGAGGGTGGGTATTTTAAAAGCCTTAACTAAAACAAACTTCTGATTTTTCATTTCCACTCCCCGGACATTTTACCCAGACAGTATATGTCATACCTATATACTATGAGTATAAGTAAACAAATTGTTAAATAAAAGGAGTATAAAAAGGATTGAAACCGTACCTCAAATAGATGTCGAGCTGCAGACTCAAAGGGACTCTCTTTGTAATAGTAGATGAAGCTTAAATTGCCGTTGAAATGGCAAATCCAAAGAGAGATGGAGATGTTAAAGTTCATTTCATAAGTTTAGTTATCTTGAGCGGCTTTTATTACATTTCTGAGGGTATCGAATATTTATGGCAAAGTTAAACTCGAAAAAATTTCTAATGTAATAAAGCCGCGTTTCTCTTTAATAAAAAGAATAAAAGTAGTAAGATTTCCTTTTCTAATTAGATAAGTTCTCAGCAAGTTTTAACGCAGCTCGTCTTTTCCCGAGAGTTTCTTTTTGTTGGTAGAAAAAAGTTTCCATTTTGAAAAGTCGAAAAAAGCGTGAAGTAACTACATTAAACATTCATATCCCAGCTGTTTTTAAGGTTATCAGAATGTAAACTCTGTTAACGGCGTTGAATATTCACTATCTATTAAGTGGGGCCAATAATGTACAGCAGGCACCTTGAATAATATGAATACATAATTGTCCTTTTAGCAATTTCGGCAGCTATGATCCTGTAACCTTAAATTCATTAATGGGCAAAGCGCGCCCTAGAGAACTCATAGATTCTCAGTGATACTGTTGAATTTTAATACGCAAGTATCCATTGGCTTTGCGGGATTGGTAGCCTAATGAGAGCTAGCCACGACTCTGATGTTTATCTTGCGTATCTAAAAGACTTGATGTAGACTGAAATATATATTGTGAAAGTCGCAATTATCCCTTCTAAAAAACCTTAAAGCCCAGTCAAGACAATAACTACTAATAAATATTTTTCTATATTTCGAGTTTATTCAAGTTATTACTAAATTCTTGAGGTATCAAACTAAAGCCGAGGACAGAGAAATAGGGAGAATTCGGTGAAACTTGTTTGATTTAGGATGCGCGGAGCGTGGGAAAACGAGAAAATTAATTTTAATACCAAAGAAAACGTTAAAGATAACAAATGGCTCTTGAAAGGAAACGAAACTGTTGTTGTTAGCCTGCAAGAAGTGCGTTTACATTTAAAACAAATTCGTAAATTTATAAAGGGCGCAAACAGAGAGAGAATTTAGTGATTTAATAACAATCCACTTAGGGGATGATCTCGCCCGGGGAATTATTTCAACGTTTCGGAGAACAATTAAGGTTAAAAGGAAGGTGAGAAAAGGGAGCAAACAAAAGAAATTCCCTGGGCGGGTGATTTTATTTAATAAAATAGCGCTGGGCGGTAGTGAGATTGAGGTAGATAGTGACAATGCTGATGGCGTTGAGAAAGCTTTATTTGCCGAGGTATTTTACAACCTAATGGACGTATTTAATTGATTGTTTGGTATGATGAAATGTACTTTAAGAGCCATATTTTCCTTAGCTCTAAAACATTTCATTTCCGTATTTTAAAGCCTGTGAAAAATTTATATTGGTATTTATTTGTTTATTTTAAAAGAATTTATATTGAGCCTTGAATTCTCAAGAAGGTAAAGGACAAGGCAGCTGAATTTCAAGGAAAAGGATGCCTGAGTCGGAAATCAATAATAATTCTAGGAATTAATATATCAGAAAAAGAGAATTTGCAAAACAACTACACCAAAATAAACAGTTTATTTAGTTAAACGAGCATTTATTCCTACCACGTAGAAATCTGAAAACAAAACCGCCAGAGGGACATTTACTTCCTATCTACTAACATTAATTGTGTGATAATTATCAAAGGCTGGCGAGCAGGCGTGGAGGGAGGCCTCTAATTCTGGAGAAGGCTTCGCAGGGACGTTCCCGGGATCTGCAAGGATACAGTAATGCGCGTAGTAATTGCGCTACCAATGAGCCTCTTTCATAATTTGTGTTAAGTAGGATAATGGTCAAGGGTGTACGAGTATGAATTGCTTCTGCGCCCCTTGGGTCGCACTAGGCCAACCAATATGTTAAATTATCATGAATATGTATATTAAGACAACATTCCATATGATAAAAGACAGCCCTCTCTTAATAAGCCCCTTGAGGAAGAGTAAAATAGTTGATTGTCGGTTTTCGATGTATTTTTATATTTATATTAAATTAACACGCGGCTAGTAATTGTTCGCACTTTTACTTATGTGATTTTTAAATGTATATTATTTTGTTTTCCGTTAGTATTAGATATACTTCTTCTGTCCGATCTCCTATTTCAATTTATTTTGTCTAGAAAGCAATAACAGATTAATTCTAAAATTAACAGTTTAAAAAAATTTTGCTAAAATCAAATTTAACAACACTAAGCTATATATTTACTTTTAAATAATTATCGTGTTTGAGAAGCTCATAAAATTCATTTGTGTAATATAAACTGAATTGATGAAGTCGTGTATATGTTGCTAGTGTCATTTGGAATTAAAACTGTATTAAATTTTGGTAAGTGCTTCATATGCTATACTTGCGTATAAAACTGTGTAGTAAGCATATCAAAATATCATGTTTGATAGTAAATAGAGTTGCTTAATTTATGTTGTATAATTTTGAAGTCAAAAATTTTTCATCTCATATTCCTGAAGCACTTCTGATCATTTGTATTTATTATGCGGACCCTACAGTTCTATAATGGATATCATGGAGCAGTGCTGATTTGATTTTAGATTCTAGAAGTTATATCCTATAATCTTGAATTTTGTGACCTAAGCATTTTGAATTTATAAACTAATAATCTTGAGTGTATGATCTAAATATTTTAATCGGAATGTTTTGAAAATTGAGTTATTGAGCTTTAGTTTATAAATTAATATTAATTTAAGTTATGGATAATGGCTTCTGAACAAATTGGAATATTTGTGGAAGAAACTATTGACCAGCAACTTTCATGATGCTCAATCCTTAAATCCGGCGTATCTAAGAACGATATTTTAGCAGAATCAAAAATTACTTGCTTAAATATTTAAACATAGAAAATGTGACCTAAAACTTCACAATATCAATGACATTTAGATTTTCTGGTACATAATTTAGGACTTAATTTACAGCGTGCGGTACATTAATTCTTTATTTTAATAAAGTATCTTCTGTTCTCTATACTTACTTTTGTTGGAACCAGTTTTTTTATATTTAAAAGAGTATTTGCAGTATATTCGTCTTTACAAAGTTTCTCATATACTACATATATTATTATCCCTTGAATTTTGCCTAAAATTTTCTTTAAAATGGAGGGAATATCAAATGTTTCAGCTGTAGAATCAGCATTTTTTAATACAGATGTTAAAAAAATACCCATAAAAACATTTATTTTTTTCATAAGTGAATTAATGTGAAACACATGAGTAAGATATGCGGCTTCCTAGCTGACTATTATGAAACGTATCCGAATAAATTACTATAAGAAATTATGGCAGATGTAGACTATGAAAAAATACGCTACTGAGGTGGGGATAGGTATTTGAAGTAAGTGGGGAAGTCAATCAATGTATCGCACATTCTTCTTATATTTATTTTTAAAGAGTTAACCAATCATTATATTTGATATAATTTTTGTCCCTAGGCGTAACTGTCATCCACTTTTTTAATTGAATTTGCAAAAGGTGGAAACGACATTGAAAGAGACCTGACAATTTTTAAATGTTCAAGACGTATATTGCTTCAAATGATGAAATGAACATATATTAAGCGAATACTTCTTTATCTAGTCGTATTGGCTATGGTAACACTGTAGATATATTTTAATAAAGCATTTTATTGATAAAGCCATTAATTCTAAAAAGACCGTCTAGAAGCCGTCATAAATTTTATAAGTCAATCCGGAAATTTATCCAGGTATAGCAATATGCACTTAATACTTGCTTTAGATACACCAACCAAGATCTCAAGAGTGACATTTTTATTTGACCTAAAAATATTTTGAGCATAAAAAAACTCGAATAATTTTGGTGTTGGTGCGGTGATAATTAATGGACTATATGCTATTTCTCGCTATTGCAATAATTAACTATCTTGCTTATACAAATTACGACTTGTTATGGAATGAGATGTTTGCATGTCTGATCGCAGGTGCATCAAAATGCTTCTTAGCAACAAAACAATGCAGAAGAACAAACAACAGACGAATTTATCGGTGTTTCAAAGAATCACCTTCTTGTTTATGCTTAAAGCATCTGGACATGAAACTGAAGAAATAATAAAAAGACCCTCGTTGAAAAGCAATAATGACGAGCCAAAAAAGTTAACAGCCCAATAAATCTCAACCGGAGAGAAAAACAAGCGCATGTGTATTTTCGGATTGCGTTTATTTCAATTTGTTTTTAATACATTATTTTCTATTACGTAGGCTAACTAAACTTTTCTTTGTGCCTTATTCAAAGAAAGATAATATTTACTAATATGCAAATCATCTGAACTAAAATGCCGATAAAATTCGTCTGTCGTCGTTCAACCCACGACGTCATAGGGAATTCCAACAGTGGTTGTTAACATGTACTTGTAATTAATATCGCGTTTACTAATTATGCCCTAAAGTGCAAACAAAAACATATCGCTTATTATTTCTTGTATATACTACCTATTTAAATTTTGTAACTCAATTTTGAAACACCCTGTATATATAACAATTAGTTTCCAATACTTAACCCACATGTTAAGAACGTCCATGTGGCCACGGTCTGGTTTTTTCTAAGTATAAATAAAAATGTTGAAAGTTTGGCTAATTTGGGACTCCAGGCATAATTGAAATGATGCCGATAGACCAAGCTGGATTAAAGAATATTATGCAGAAACAACGGCACTGTTATTGCTATAAAAATAACGGCATCACAATCAAACACGTATTTAAATCCTTCAAAACCTCAAGATTAAATTTTTCATGAACGCAAAGCCGTCTTTATCAAAGAGAAACAGAAAAAGAACATAAACAACCATTAAAGTCAAAAGTTATAGCTCCGCCTTTTTTCGAAACATTTAAAACAGATCGTGACCTCGAAAAAAGATCGCTTTGTATTATTATCTTCCGCCGCAAGAAAGAGGATTACATCATACATCGCAAACTAACCTTACTTTTATTTCTATAAAAAAACCGGCATTACAATCAAAACAAAGCGTTAGATCGGAGCCGTCATAATCACGTGATAAAATTATTTCACCAACACAAATCCTTCGTAATAATATAAAGACAGAAAAAAGAACATAAACAACCACTTAAGTAAAATTTTATTCGAGTGCGTTGCTTTCTGAACTGGCGACCGAATGTGACCTCGAAAGAATATAGCTTTATATACGACAAAAAAACATGCACCGCTTCTTTTGCCTCTGTGATTGTAAATTTATTGCACTTTACGTTTTTTGATGAGCATCCGCTTTCATTTTTATCACCTTGCTTATAATAAAATGATGGTTTTTCTTATTGCGTGCTTAGTAAGTTCAGATGATTTGCATATTAGTAAATATGTATTTATTTGAATATGGCATAAAGAAAACTAATAGTAAATAGTAAATAATGTAATAAAAACTATTTGAAAAGTACGCAATCTGACCAAGCATGTGGCGCTTGTTATTCCTCTCCGGTTGAAATTTATTGGGCTGTTAACTTTTTTCGCTCGTCTTAATTTATTTTCATGGAGGGGTTTGATTATTATTTCGTCAATTTCCAATTCAGATGCTATAAGCATAAATAAGAAGGTAATTTTTTCAAATACCGATAAAATTCGTCTGGGTTCGACCGTTCGACCGACGGCAGTGGTTCTTAACATGTACATGTAATTAATATCTGTTAAAAATTATGCCCTAAAATGCAAACAAAAACCTATCGCTTTATTCCACAATAAAATAGATTATGACAAAATCTTCAAAACTCCCTAATTAATCGTAAAAAAAATACTGAAAAAAAACCTTAAATATGATCATAAATGATATATAAATTGCTGTAAAGCTCTAATAAACTTTGAAAATAATGAATACAAATCCTGATCAAATCTATAACCATATACAGCCTGCGAGTGCTTATAATGACGACCCTTTAATGCCGTCAGGCAAGTTTTGTAATGATCAGTGTCTATATTTACACTTTGTTTTTACCAGACAAATATATTGAAACCACATCTCTTAGTTTAAGCGAATAGTATGTATATACCATGTTATTGTTACTTCTAAAAGTCAAAAAGAGGTGTTACAAAATCTTTTGCATTTGTTACTTATTATTTCTAACAGTAACATTTCTAACTTTTTGGTGCTAAGCTTAGTTTTCGCTTAATCTCTGATGTTTTATTGTTCTGCCATTTATTTTCTAACCACTTCTTATTAAAAATGTTTTCTTACAAAATTACCAAGCATGCGTTTGGATTTTTATAGTTTTTGAGTTATAAATTCGTTTTCAGCTTACTTTTTATTTGTTGGCTCCAAGTCAGTTTCTTCTTTCAAGTCTCGTCTAAATTGTCTCCAATTCAATATTAACGTAGCTAGTTTGGAAGTTTCCAGTCCACAGCCGATTATTGTTGTAGAATTGTCCAGCAGTAACCTTAAAACAAGATATTGAATGTTAGACATTACAAAAAAATTCTTTTATATAATATGGTTAAATGGTCTATACTCATGTTGCTGAGCCCTGGTGGCAATCTGCCTGTAAATGCCAGATGCTAGTAAAATTCCTGAGAAAATGTTTAGTGAGGGCCGAAAGCTGACTACTTAGTACGAGGCTGCTGGTCTTAAATATAATTGAGAAAATGCATCTTTTCTTTGAAACGGCTAATTTTGTCTTTGTGTTGAATAAGTTCTTCATGTGTTGCCATATGGTTGTAAAATAAATTTTTGTAATGAAATTGCAATATCAAGTTTTGAATAATTTGATTGTTCATATTGTGGATAGATTCTGTTCTTTCTTGGTAAAAGATGAAGAACAAAATTAAAAATAAACTATATAAACAGGGAAACATGTCTTGCTACTTTTAAAGAAGAATATTTTATTATTTATTATTTTTAAACTATAGGCATTCTTATAAAAAGTCATTATTATTATCTTCTTTGATTTGAAGTTTTGATAAAACCCAAATCAGATTGATTTTAATTTTAATGATCAGTCTTGATATCATTGTTCTTTTGTAGCATTAACGGCTTAGCACGTATTTTGTTGCTTGCAAATATAAATATGCATTAACTTATTCTTATTGATTGGATTCAAAAGTTTCCAAGCAGGTGTGTCTATAAGTGGTAAGTAGCGCGACGTAGAATTTTGCAACACTACGGCTTTAAATACATTTCGAATCGATACAGCGTAGACAAACATAATTAGCTTAATTATATTTAAAAGAAGCGATAACGCAGTGTCTGCGAGAAAGGCATTTAGAAAAGATTTAATAAAATGCAGAGCTAATAAAGAATAAAAAATCAACGAGGAATGCAGCAGCAAAATCAAGAATAAAATCAATCTTTTAAAATCCTGAAGTGCTGAAATGGATAAACTAAACAAAAAAAAGACTGATTAATGCAATAACAAAGTAGGTCATCTGATATCTAATTTATATACGGAATTACTCCGCACTACAAAGTATAATACAAGAATAAGGAAGAGAATTAGATTGCAGCTAGCCGAGTTTCTGTACAAAAGAATTCCGAAATCAATGGATTACTTGATCCTTTGAATAGCACAATAAATCTATATCGCGCCACACTACCCTATCTACTCCATTATTTTAAGAGTATTCGACGTGCCTTCAAAGAATAAAAAGTGTAGTAGATAAGAGACAAGGGCAGGGAGGCATGAAACCTAAGGATAATGACACGCGATCCGATTACCTTCCTCTCTCAAGTTATTGTAATTTTAAATTTTATGGCTTTCCAACATTTTTAAATGTGTTTAATGTTTTGTGCATTTATCTGCAGGATAGCAAAGGGGCTGATAAAAAAGCAAGTAGAGCAAATGGTGGAGTGGTTTTAAAAATGCAGGCATTTAAAAAAATCAGGAGGTTTCCAAACCTTGCAGAGCTTCATAGACACAGTCATTCAAATTTATCAAACATTTTCGGTTCCCAATAGGCCATAGATGATGTTAATGACATCAAAGGGAAATCGAGGAAAAGGCTGGATGTCAGATACAAGTCGGAATTAAATGTAAATTCGAATGTAAAGTAAGTAAGGCGAGGAGAAAGAGGAAAAATCTTTATTTCTATTAGTATTCATGTGGTGCTCGACGAAGATAGAAGCGTTCATTTGTCTGAGAGATTGAGTACTTGGAAGTTCTCAGGACTTGGTTAGCAACTCGTTCTTGTATCCGTCCTGACACATTTTGCGTTGTTTCCGGTTCACTTACTTAAACTGTGCGCCTTCTATTTCTGTGCGGTTTTCGAATTGCAGAGAGACGGCATTATGAATAAAGAAGGAAAAGCTGGGAGGATCATGTTTCGCTGACAAAGGATATCAAGGAAGATGAGCTCCTGTTGCAACTTTCGAATGAAATGTTAATTTGTGCCCGAAGGAAAAATTGGCACCATACAGGAAGGCACTGCTCATATATTATGTTAAATTTAAATATATTCAGCTGCATTGAGTTGTTTAAAATGGGGGAGTAATATCAAGCTTTTTTAAGCTCCCGGGAATAGTTAGTTCAAATGCCAGAGTAAATCACCCATTTGCGACTAGCGATCCGAATTCCCGATGAAATATATTAAATCTAAATGTAGGCTATTTTTCTCTAAATGTAGCTTCGGAAAATTTTCTCGGGAAATTGTATTTGACACCTGCTCAAAATTTGAATTGAAATCTAGTTTATCGCCTGTGAGTGCGAACTCATTTCCTTGCAAGTGCCGGTAAAAGTTTTTATAGTGCATAATTTCCGAGCGTAAATGTCTTTTATTCGCTGTGAACTATGAAAGAAAAAATATATTAGATGCATGCATTTATTTAATGCATTATTTGATATGAGACAAAATATTTTGGTTTATTTTCGGTACAAATTCTGGCTGTTTATTAATTCAAGTTCAATGAGTTACTGCATTTCTATTAAACATGATGATGAAGTAACCTTTTTGGAAATGTGATATGAAACCCAATATCTGTTGCTCTCAAACTAAAGTTATAGTTTCTGAAACTGGATGCGCCATATACGTGAATTCTGGGAAACCTGCCCGCAGGACAAAATTGTGTTCTGGTTGAATCAGCTGCGGCGAATCTGGGATATCTCTCTCTGCTTGTCTACGGTCTAACTAAGAGAATGGGTCCCCCAGATTAAATAAATTGGTGATACGATTTCACATTAGAATAATCCGACCGCAGAGAAGGCCCCTTTTCCCTTTACGATAGTATTGGAGGTGCATATTTAGTCTTGACTGGAGCTTGTTGAAATAATACGCTTGTATTGTATATATGTATATACAAGTGAATGCAGATGGTACAATTTAACCAAGTACATATGCACTTCCTGTGCATATTAGAAATCGGACGCAATAGAGACACTAACATTTAGTTTGACAGTATATTATATGATTGCTTGTGGCTGTAAATTTAACTAATATGTTACATTTCAATACAATCTGTCCTATTAAGTAGGACAACAATTACATTTACGAGGACAGCTGATAAGTATTTAGCGTACAAAAGAAAACCGAAAGTTTTGGAAAAGTGGTGATTTATCTCTCAACATAGTCTCCTTTTAGCTTAATACACGATCCAATGATGCTCCAACTTCTTTAATCCATCTAAAAAGTACGTTTCCTTATGGTCTGCAAAGTAGGCCGTATTTGACTCAAATTTCTGCGCGGCGAGTTTGGAAACAGAAAAAGTCGCACGGGGCTAAATCTGCAGAATATGGTGGACGGCGCAGCAGTTCATAATGCAATTTGACTAATTTGGCCGTGGCGAGGGCGGAGCTGTGAGCCAGTACATTGTCGTGGTGGAAGAGCATATTTTTCTTTACCAAATGAAGCAGTTTTTTCTGCAATTTAGCGTCGAATCGACCCAATAATTCGGTATAGTAGAACCCTGGGACAATTTTGTCCTTCTCCAGGTAGTCGATGTAGATCTTGTGAATTCCAGAAAACTGTGGCCATCACCTTTCTGGCCGATAGCACAGACTTCGCCTTCTTTGGAGCACTATTTGGACTGCTTCTTGGTCTCTGATGTGTATCAGTGGATCCATGTTTCGTTGACGGTCACGAAACTACAAATAAACTCCATCAGATTGCACTTAAACAGCGTTAAATACTTCTCTGAAGTGGTCTCACGATTAGGCTTGTGGTCTGGAGTGAAGAAACGCTGCATCCATTGCGCCAACAGTTTTCTCTTGCCCAAAATTTCATGCAGGATATGATCCACGCAGCTTGAGCTATCTCGCGTACCGTCAATCGGCGGTTTGCCAATACGAGATCGTGGATTTTTCTCACGTTAACCTCCGTGGTAGCCATTTTCGGAGTACCTGGGCGTGGGTCATCAAAAACTGACGTGCGACCACGTTGAAACTCATTAAACTAATTTTGGCTGTCACCATCGAAGGAAAGGAGTCACCGTACACAGCATTCAAGCGCTTTTTGATTTCGCTGCTCGATTTTACTTCTAAAAACAAGAATCGAATCACCAACTGATATTGCTCTTTTTCAATTTTTCTAAAATATACGGACATGCTCGTTTCCACACGCGGTCAAAATAAAACTACGAGCTCGATTCGGCTGAAACTTTGATAGTAGCCGTCTACGAGAATTAACTACACGATAGTACATCTCTTTTGCAATACTAGCACCATTAGGCGTTGAGAGTAAGTACTTATCATATCGCCCTCGTATTTGACTTATATCAAAACATTAACTTATCCTTCTTTTTAGAGACTCCAAACTTACCATCGAATATGCATCTAAGGAAGGGTCAAAAAGAAGGAATCACGAAATGTATAGTTTGGACGACTTTAAATGAGTAACTTCCCGAAATGCATGCTCAAATACGTTTGTCTTTTGACTCAAAACATAAACAATTTAGAAAACAAATCTCAGTCGGTCTATTGGGTACTAATTTAAATGTAAAATATATATAATAAATAAATCAATTACTCAATTACGATGTGGGTGATATATGGGTTTATCCACGGGATAAATCTATCTACTCGTTGATGATCTGATGATTACCACTCGCACTACAGCATCGTCACCAGAGTCTTTACTCGGCAAAGCTTCCACTGTTGAGAAGCGGTATTGTTCTCAGGAAAAAACCTACATTTTTCTCCTGCACATTAGCCTCATTTTTGTCCACTTCAAACGCTGTTGCAATGTAAGCAAATATTCACGAAAACACCTTCTTTTAAAAAGATGCACAATTTTCTGTACGAGCTGCCAATAATTTAGATCGCCTTTTAGTATGACCTGCAAAGGACCACCAATTAAAAAATGTCCTGAAGCTAAAGCATCATTTTCTATAGATGATGAAAATAAGGTGCAAATCGGATGGAAATTCAAAATTACTTCTCTTCTGGCAAAAGCGCTAGTCACCCTCTCAAAGATCAACCGTCGCTCTTCTACAATTTTATTTAAGTGATATTTGCTATTTCCCATATTTCCCTAAGGTGTTGAGCACTAGGTGGACAATTTTATTTAATTATTCAAGGTACCAAATCAGATTGAATCATTGTCTAATTGTCCTTCTTCTCAAGGAAATTGAAGAACTTGTCATATTTTCTAAAATATCCTTCAACGCTTATTTTACTAATCGGATTTGAGCTGCAAATTGACCAAAGAAACTAAAAATGCTCCAGAAAATAGAAAACATAATGATGTTAATTCAAAAAACTATGTTAAGAGAATTAGTTGAAACACAAGTAGGAAAACCAGCCCCTGTTCCATTAAAAGATTTCGTTCAGCCTACTTCAAAGAGCAAATTTTCAGCTTGTTTATAAGATAGCAGCAATAAGTTCGTACTATTATGCACATGACACTGTTAGATCAGCAAAATAATGATAACCATTGAATCTAAACGACGCACATATAAATTCTTAAAGTATGAAAACCTTTTATCGTTTGTACGATTGAAGACAGGTTATTTACCTGTCTTTAATCATACAAACATTATTTATGTTTTTTCATTTTCGAAATTCTTCGTCATTATTCTAACATATTGTAACTATGGGTGTTTATAACAACCAAAATAAGATAGATATGGTCGAATTTTGGTCTACAATAACATCATAGATATGACAGTAACCAGTTTGTTAGTCTTAAAAAAGCAAAATTTGGTTTGAGTATCAATGTACTCTACGAAAATGGGATAGGTTCAGCATCAAATCTTTTACGCATTGATTAAGCCAAAATCAAATTGAATTAATAAACTAAAAAAACAAAGGAAACTAAAAAAACGAGAAGTATCGGCAAATTAAATTTCAAAATAGTTAAAATTAATTAAGAGGGAGAAGAAATATTATTAATTATATATTTACATAAAACAGAAAAATTTAAAGCTCATTTGCAATTTAAATTGAACCACGTGCAATAAATGATCGAATTTTGTAAAACAATACAGCAATGAACTGAGCGTCGTTGCATTGGTACACATTTTTAGAATTTAAGCCGCCCACGGCAAAAATAAAGGGGCCACCTGGCAGTGCATTCATGTGAGGAATGTTTCAAACACCAAAATAATTTAATGAAAAAATTAAACTTTAAAGTTGTCGATTTTTGCAATTTTTACAAATAATTCATGGTATACAGATTATTTAGCATGGAGGATGCAGTACACGAAAAATGATTCGCAATCATTGGATCCATTTGCTAAGATAATATTTTTAGTGACAAATGATATGATAAATATTGTTAATAAATATTATTAAGTAAAATCACATAATGCACCATCGTCAACTACCATTATTGTTAAAAAAAACAAGACCAAGTAAGGAGCAATTTATTTTTCACTTCTTACAACGCTTTAAGGTCATGTCCCTTTCAATTTAAAAATCACGCTTAGAATGAAAAACAAGGATTGTTTTGCGTTTTCTTGTCAAGTTTAATTTAACAGGACGTTTTCTACAGGCATCTCGTCTCCTCCATAGAAGACAAAAGAAGGGAATGTGACGCTTATACTTGCCTCCGAATGTTCAATTAGAGGAATAATTTATTGATTTACTACTGGAAAACATGCAACAATGTAGGATTGCTATCGAATGCATTTTAGAAATCAACTTAATGCACCCATAATTCAACTTTAAGCATCGCATTAATCATAATATAAAATCTATCTCTGTCAGAGATTCAATAAAATGAACTCTATAGAAGAAATCAAAACTTGAGCTCGCCTGCCTTGCAAATGGTTTGGTTCGAGCTTTTAAATTCCAATTTATCCCAAAAAAATTATAATCTGAGGGTAAAAGACTACACTTTTTGTCGTTATTTTTCTTATGAACGTTGTCTCCGATTCAATGGCTCTTTAAAACACGATGATCTGGGAAACAGTCAAGGACCCTTCTTGTCTAACAATTATTACACATAAGTGTATTTACGGAAAAGTACCTTCCAAATCAAATTAATTTGTTCAACCAAATGTTACAATCATAAATTAGTTTGACTATCTCAGGCAGTCTGCAAATCCTTGATATTTGTGAGAAATACTTTCTTTCGATGTTAAAAATAGTTTTGGACGATAGTATTTATTTCTTTTCTTTATATTTTACACGAAAAATACCTAAAGCAAATTAGCGCAACACAATCTAACCGTAAAATGTTTTCACCTTGAATCCCATCATTCCTCACGTCCGATAAATTAGTGGTTTATGTTCACCACACGCATATCCAATAATAGTTTTGAAGTGCAATTATTGAGAGTCGTATAAATCAATCATTTGTCATTCATTCGTTCACTCCGTCCGTATAATCGTATAGCCCAAGTCTTGATGGAGCTGCTCATATTCCCATCAATCGAACGGAACGCGTGCATGTCGGTTTATGAGCGTTTTTATTACAAATCCAAATCACTTTAACACCTACGACCTCTTAATCATCCAGATTTGACAGGAAAAATTCAAGCTGTTCATAATTCAAAGAACAATATGTGACAACAAAACATTTACACCTCATTAATTTCGAGAAAAATTATCTTGTCAGTGGTTTAGTTGGCAAAAACTGATCAAGATACAGTCTGGTTTACGACTGGTCAGCCGTTATATCAACATCGTTTCCCAAACAATTCAGATTAATAAATAAAGATAACCACCCGCTAATTTACTCAAATATCACTTTTACAGAGTGTTTATGGCATTTCCCTTAAAATAATCTATTTAATGTAATATATTCTCGGTATTCTCGCTGCATTGCACAGAAAATTTGATAGCTGAGAACTGAGAAGGGAAAGAAAATTATATTGTAGTAAATTGACAAGAGGATAGAGTCAACTCTCATTATACAAGCTTATTGACATTATGTACGATACATGTTAGGAGCTATATAAATATGTGTACTTACATTAAAACACTTCAATATACAACAATAAAAATCATCTTATTTAGGTTTGTACAGACGCAATAGTATAATGGTCGGTATTTTATCTATAAGGTTAATGTATCATTAAATAGCATTAATGTCATGTGCATTTATCTACACGGAAAGGTTTCAATAATTGCAAAGTGATATTGATCAAGAGCTTCCTTAATTCCTAGTAAAATTTTTAATACAATATTTTGTAAAAACCGGTTATACAAGATAATTTGCTAATATGTGAAAGATATCTTACGTACGTTTAGTCTAAAACAAATTATTTCAGGGCATTTTAGATTTTTCAGTTCAAAATTGGATTTATGTATCAACATGTGCATTACTTTATATTGTAATGGATAAAACTTATTGAATGGTTTAGGATGTTCTTGGAACTTTTGGTTTACATTAAGAAATTTTCATACAATTATAAAAAATATAATGTCCTTTTGATAGTGTTTTTTAATGCAAAGCAACGCCATAATGAAAATATACATCCTAAAAGATTCAACAGTGTTTTAATTTTTTTGTCCGATAATTTGACGGATACTGTGATGACGATGGTGAGGATGTTTTGCTTTTGTGCTATTTGGTGACTGAGTCGAATTGTCTAGCAATGTGTGATTCTTTTTGATACCAGTTTAAGGTAATTTTGTAATTGTATCCATACATTAAAAATGTTTCTAGAGCTGACGTTTTCTTTTTCTTTTTACATCGTGAAAGACAGTTGCCGGTGGAAATTATTGAACATGTTTAATAATCTTTCAGTTTTGCACCGATATGTGAGTTTGAAAAGTAGTTGAATCAAGGTTTGGAATGAACTTTATACATTGTAATTCTAGATATACCATTGATAAATTGGGTATTGCAGCCGATAGTCTATGTTTATTAATAAATCAGAATGTTACGTTCTGTTTCAATCATTTTGGTATGATTTCTCGAAAGTTTTTGTATGTTGCTACATCTTTTAGTTGTTTTTGTGCTTTCACTTTGTTATGTGTCTTATTAAGTAAAACCTGTTTTTGTCTTTTATCTGATTTAGTAATAATGACATCAGGGCTTTCTTTCTTGAATTGTAGATTTTGTTGTCATAGAATATGCTTATAATTTCGTTTTATTTCTTTATATTTGCTTAGAGATTCTATATTATAATTGTTTTCCTGGTTACATTTTAACTTTGTTTATTGTATTGGGTTGTTCGGAAAGTAATTTCGTTTTTTTTCCCAACAGATAGAGCTAATCATATTTTACAGCCAACTTCACACTTAAGTCGCATACAAGTTATATATTTTGACAGGTGGTATAGTAAGGCTT